>JAPYYW010000903.1:0-38089 GCA_030522545.1 Cremastinae sp. A BG-2022a
TGCCATCAAGGAACATTAATATTAATTTTCGTCAGATTAACTTGAAAATAATTTCACTTGATGATTTTTGCCTCAACTTTACACGTAAGACGAATGTGCAATACTATACAATACGATAATACCTCCTGAATTGTTCGAAGATATACTATATTAATTGATTAAACATAAGTATTAATAAAAATAATAATAAAATAACGCAAGTACTAATAATAGTAATACTTCATTAATATTTGTGTCTAATTAGACATGAATATTAACAAAAGTCAACGAAGTATTAAGCAGCTTTAATTATTTAATTTTATTCCTTATAAAATTTCTAACTAATACGTCAAATTAACAAAATTTGGCATTCTACTTTAATTAAATTGTGTTGGTTGTATACAGCAAAATAATGAGCATCAGGAACAAGTCGTTTCAAATTATATAAAAGTGTCTTTACAGTTAACATCCTGTAGAATATTCTACAAAAACTTGACTCTATAACTTAAAAATAATAAATCTTATTTTATTGATAAGTTACTCCATTAAATTACTGATGAGAATAATTATTATGAATTGATTACGAATAAAATTTTAGAATCCTTTGAATTAATCTTGCTACGTGAATTTATGTTTATACACGATTTCGATGGCTCGATGGGAAAATTTATAAATGTTTTTCAGCGTGAGAAACTGGGCCCTGAAATTCGGGGTTGATCTGTGGGAGTTTGGACGACAGGCGACTAAAATGGGAGATATACAGAGGGTGAGAAATTCATTGAGCAACATTTTAAATTATTTTTTATTTTAATTTCTATTATTATTTAATATTTTTATTTTCGTTGATGAGTTTAATTTATCTGCAAGCGTACGAAATAAGGGTAGCTTTTGATTATTGCAGAGATATCACAAATATGAGGCAAGTGTCGCGAAAAAGGACGGACTGATGCTCGTCAGAGAAATGGCTGCTGAAGTCAAGAACATGATGGACTTCAAGAAAAACGCCGTCATGGTAATAAAAATGAGGAAAATGTTAAATATGGCACGTCATTTAGCTACTTATCAAAATTTATTTCATTAAAAAAAAAGATTAACCGAATTATAGAGATTCCAGAATGATTTTCACATTAAATAATTTTTTTTTCTCGTATAAACTATTGGGTACGTTTATCAGATTACAATTTGTACCTTTTTTTTGAGCTCTCTCAAGAGATGCTGCAAAAAAATGTATTTAAAACAAGAAATATGTATATCGATTTTCATACAATGAAACTTTTACAAATTTTATACACATTTGAGTGGGACGTTGAAGAACGTTTATGTAAATTTTACAGAAATAAAATGCTTAGGTGGTGAAATACCTCTAAAAGGGTTGCAGAGCATTGTGTAATTTTGTAGAAAAAACACTGGAAAATTTTTAGTGAAAATTTCGTAACGTCACGCACTTTTGCCACCCATTCCCACCCACGTACATCTACTGCCACCAAACTCTGACAAAAATGATAAAAATACATGTTCATGAAGTTTAAATTTTTGTAGCTCAAATTTAATGATTATACTAATTAGTTAAATATCGTGCTACATGGAATAAAAAAGGAAAAGAGAAAAGAGTCATTTTTTCTGTATATGAGAATGGAAAAAAGGTAATAATAATAATAACAGCAATGATAATAAATGTTTTGCAGAGATTGGTGGAGAGTGCGGAGCACGCGGCGATATCGCCGGCGAAGGAGGGAAACGGATCGCCCAAGTACCATTTGTCGCACACTTTAAGCGTCAACATGGACGAGGCCAAAGGATCGGAAGGTTCTCGCAAAATGTTCCTAATAACAAATCGTCATTTCGATCGTTTACCCGTAAATATAAATCTGTCGGCTATTCTCCTGCCATCCGGAGTCCAAGACACGGGTATGTTCTTCTCGGTCTATCGTTCTCTATATTGCATGAGACATTGAGGTATTTCTACTGCGACAGTTCGTTTCAGAAATTTCTCCACACTTCAAACTAAAAGTAGAATCATCGATTAAACATTTTTTCTACAGATTTAATGCAAAAACTGAATAAATTGATGTAACCTTAAAAAGCTTTCTTGTCTATTAATCGAGATATTTGTTGTTGAAAATCACATTACTAAATATTGGCTCCAAATTGTGATTTTAAACAAATATCTCGTTTTCTCGATGGCGAAGCTTTTTCAAGTTTCATACATACATGAGATATGTAAAATTATTTGTGCATCGTGTAATTATAGAAAAATTATTTTCACGGTACCTTGGTATCGTGATTAAATGTTTGGATCTTTTTCACCAAAAATATCCTAATTCTAATTTTTATTTAATCGGATCAAATCGTGGGTCATTCGGAAGCTGATGAAACATTAACGTGAATGAATTATTTTAACAGAGGAAGAGATAGCAGCGGGTTTGCAATGGAGCGATCATCTTGATCCTATTTTCGTAAACAATTACGAGAGCGATCCTACACTCTCTTGGCAATATTTCGGTGCTACGTCCGGTTTTTTGAGACGATTTCCTGGTAAATTATCTCATGACAATAATTATACGTATCCAAGGTATTCCTTGCCCAAATTTAGCATCCTCGAAAAATGTTTTCAAATAATTCATAAATTATCGTCTCCGTCGATTAAATTTACGATAATGATGAAAATAAATGATACACGTTTTGAACACAATATACGCATGCACAGTAAAAATGACGTCCAACTTTTACTGATCTACACCTTCAAGTACACTTGATAATCATTCAAATAAATCATTATTTTCTAAAAATTCGTCAAAAATTCTTTTTTTAATATTTCGAAACCGTTGCTTATTATTTAAAAGAAAACTGCGTTAATTTAAATATATATTTGTCTCGGGCAATGAATACCTTGATTGAATAATTGCAATTAATTAGTTGGGTCGGTAATAACGATGAGTAATTGCGGGATGGTTGAAAATAGCAACGGCGTGGCCACCATTGGGGAGAGATTCGAAGGATAAGTCCTCGAATGGGAAGCCGGAGGTGTTCGATTTCCGGTTGTTGGACTGGTTCGTAGGGGGTGCAACGAGTCCGAAGGACCTGGCGATAATTCTCGACAGCGAGAGTTTCGGCTCGAGGCACACGAGGAGCCTCGCTATAGCCACGACGAAGCTCATTCTCGAGACACTCGGGCCGAACGATTACGTGAACGTCTATCGGTACGGCGAGAGCGCCGAGGAGACCGTCAAGTGCTTCAAAGACAGTCTCGTCCAAGCCTCTCCGGAGAATGTCAAAGAACTCAAGGACTCGCTGTTCACCGTTCAACCGGAAGCCGGTTCTAACGTTTCTGCCGCCCTCGACACCGCTTTCGACATTCTCGCCAAATACAACAAGAGCAATCTTGGCGCCCAGTGCAACCAGGCGATCATGCTCATTACATCCAATACCGAGGCCCCTTCCGAGGAACTCATCAAACGATACAATTGGCCCCACATGCCTGTCAGAATCTTCACTTATCTCCTCGGCGGTGACAAGAGTCCTGACCTCATGGACACCGCGTGCAAGAACAAGGGTCAGATTTCATTTTTTTGTTTTTTTTAATTATTTTATCACCAACATGTTAATTTTCATCATTAATTTTCATGGAAAGATTTAATATCTCAAAAAGTCCATCTTTTTTAGAATATTGATTTTTCTCGATAATTTTGGTCGTGAAGGAATAACTAATGAAAAAAATTAATATACGAATCCTTGGATTTTTGATTTAGCAGGTTTATGAGATGAACAATCGACGATTATTTTTATACGTGCAATAATACCATCCTGGAAGAATCATTCTTTTATTTTCATTGAGAGTTGCGTTTTGTTTGACTAATCAGGTTTTTATGCGAGGATAACGTCCTTGGAAGATGTTAAGAACAGGGTCTTCGAGTACGTGAAGCTCTTGGCTCGACCTATGGTTCTCTATCAGCATGATCACCCGATTCATTGGACACCAGCCTACATAGGTGGAAAGGTCAGTCCTATTTCTATCTTTTATCGATTTTTCCGAACAATCGTGCTCGGAAAATATTACTCCATTCTCGAAACAGTACATTCTCCACGACTCAAGATTTTTATCGCTTTATTGCAGAGTGGCAGATATGGCGAGGAAGGCAAAGGACAGTTGATGACGTCTGTCACCGCACCGATTTTGGATCGGCGAAATCATACGGTATTTCAACATTTATTTTACTTCTCAACTTCCCTTTATCGTGTTCTTCTGAAAGAATTGTTGAAAAAAAATCATGAAATTAATTTTTTAGATAAAAAGTGCGAACCTGCTGGGTATAGTTGGCACGGACGTACCGGTGGAGGAAGTTCAAAAACTCATACCGGCATATAAGGTTGGTCAGAAAAGCGTACCAGCACTTCTTTTTAATATTTGTGAAAGTAAGGAAAAAAATTACGCGATCCAGTTAACTTCGGAACGTCGGAAGGTTGTCACTTCGAAATATGATTCAAATCTCAAAAGTTTTAATTAGTTCGCGTCTGGGAGCTAAACGCAATGGAAAACTCCGCGTTGATTACGAAAATCGCAGTTAATATAAAAATGATTGTGACGCAAGAGCCAATTTTATAAAAAAATGTTTACTTATTCTTATTAACCAATGTCATAATCATAATCATCGACGTGTTATGCTTGATTTTTGATTATGCATCAACTATCTTTTCAGCTTGGAGTAAATGGCTATTCGTTCATTGTCGACAACAATGGTCGAGTCCTGTATCATCCAGATCTGCGTCCACTCGTGAGTTGAAAATTTCTTGATTCTTAGTTCGAAAAAAAATTCGTTATGATGGCAAGATTGAATTTCGGCTATAACGCTATTTTTTTCGTATACGCGAACGTCAGCCTGGGAGTCCAAACGTGAGTTGTCGAAAAAAATTACTTTTTTTTTTCTTTATTATTGCAATCATGATTAAAAAATATTTTATTCGTTCTAGTATTCCGAGTCTTTGAAGCCTAAATATACCAGTGTAGACTTGACAGAAGTGGAATTGGCAGAGTATGATGGGCCCTCTCATTTCTTGAACAACTCTCTCCTTCTTGAGGTAACTGAGATTATAATTTTTCATCAATTCTGTCAAATGGTTCGTCAGAGAGTAATAGATATTCTTTTATTCCTCTTCGATTCATTAGCTCCGAAATGGTATGATCGATCAGAAGGAAGGAGAAACCAGCTTTGCCGTGAAAATTCATTACGATGACATGGTTCGTAGATTTCATTAGAAACTTATCGAACGAAACGATTGAACTCGCCCAAATTTTTATGTGTATACTTTTTGAAAATTTGCAGAAGAGGGTCACGATAAGAAAGTACAATTATTTTTACGAACCGATCGAAGGGACTCCGTTCTCTCTGGGACTAGCATTGCCGGAAGGTTATGGCATGCTAGAAGTCATTGCCGAACTGGAAATAAAATTGGAAATAGTTAATGGTAAGCAAAATTTAAAATTTTTAAAAATAAAAAAATTTTTACCATAATGGCGTAATTGTTTAAACAATTGAAAGTATTGCTTTTCATCGTTGAATAAATAAAAAATGATTTGAGATTTAATATTGAAATGATATTTCAGTGACCGATTATCTGAATGGATCGAATTGGAGAGTACACCCTGATTGGGTTTATTGCGAGTACAGTTCGGCTTCGAATAAACAATTCGTCACCCCAGAAGAGCGTTTGCTCCACTTTCTGTCTCGTAGCCGAATGCCGGGCTGGAAGTGGATGTCTTTGAGACCTCGGAGTCCGGGCTCGCACGATAAACAAGCGAGCAAACCCGACAAGGACGCCTATTACTGTACGCATAAATATTTATCGCTTCTTTTATTTTTTTAACAAGCAGTAATAATTAATTTCAAAGATAGTCAAATTCCATTTTCGATCATTCGATTATTTAAATCTTACAACTAATAAAATTGAGAAAGAATTATATGCTAAACAAAATTTAAATTGGGCTAACGAGACTTTTGCAAATTGAATTTTATTAATTAATTTTTTGCTGGAAATGAATGATTTGTACATACGTTTTACGTATAAATTTTTTTTTGTTGACCGAAGTATCCTCAAGATAATACTGATAAGGTAAACGTCCCAATAGATGGACATGCTTCAATAGTTGAACAATATTCGCTATATTATTTTTAATATTTCAATGGTTTTTTTCTGAATAAAATCGTATGAATTATTTTTTCTATACAAAAAGGTGTATTTTCCATACCATTATTTTATTGTAACAAACTCGGTCAACTCTAGAGACACGGTCGATTTTCTGTCCAACTGTTGGGACATTCTACGTATTCAAACGTTCAAGTATTTATTTACTAGAAATATTATTTAAAATTAACACACAAAATGAGTTATGAATTGCTAAAATATTAGACAATAGTTTATATGTGAATTTGAGGCAGATTTTTTTGTTTCAATATTTTTAAAATAAGAATAAAGTGGAAAAACCCTTAGCTGTCCAATTATTGGAACGTTTACCTTATAAATTAATAAATAAATGTAACAAAAGATAATTTGGCAACGTTGTTCATTTTGTTTGTTGCGCAGGTGACAAAAGGCTTGTACAATCAATCGCACTGGATGCAATAGTGACGAGTGGATTTAACAATAGGGACAGTAGCACGATGCACAAGGAAGAGAATCCAAGGTAAGTCGATCGATCGCGGGGGAAGGATATGCGAACGCATGCTCTGCCATAAATATACTTGTTCACCCGAGCACCAGTATCAATGCACAAGAGCCGAAGCAACTTGAATTTAGAAGCCGAGCACTGTTTACGATCTTTGACCAAATAAAAACAATAATATAGAAATATTTGACAGTGGCAAAAAATATATATTTTCAAAACGAGAGAAAAAAAAACTCGAATAATAAAAGTCAATGGCGTGAGTCATAGTTAACAAAGGTGTGAGATAATAATTCCGGAACGACCATTTTTACATAAAAAATTGATCAATCTTATCATTGATGAGACGACAGTTCATTACAGATGCGAAAAATATTTCAGAGCCGAGGATGTTTAAAAAATTTCACGCGAGGGAACATTGAAGGAAAAAAATAAAGAGTATTAAAATCAAGAATACGAGTAATCAATAATACAGAATTCAGATGATACGTTTCTCGAAAAAAAAAAAATTCCGTGTACAGAGATAAGAATTGACGAATCGGACAAAAGATCGGTTTTTAAAAAACTCAGCTGCTTTTTTTTTGATAAAGCAGGAGCACTTTGCACCTTGTTTGTATGACGAGGAACACACCACTACTATTTTTTCATTTTCCATTGAATATTTATACTTTGTTGCATACGTTTTTATATGACATTATTATTGTTATTATTATTATTACTATTATTATTATTATTATTATTGTGTGTCTCCACCGCCAGCCCAATTGCCATACTGATGGCTCTACTGCACAGGTAATTTATTATGCACAAATCTATGTTTAAAAAAAAAACGTTCACGTTTATCACGCAAGTATATTTGCACGGTAAATATGCCAGAATTATGACACCGCAGATACCGTACTGCGCCGAAAGCAAAAGCCTCCAAAATATATATCTGAATATTTATTGTTATTTATATACGCAGTTCACCAAGATATTTTATGTGTGTGCGTGCGTGTGTGTATGTGTATGTGCGGGTGTATATAAATTTTTTTCTCTTTTTTCTAAACACTTCCGTTTATCACGCCACTGAAATGAACGAGCATAATTTTTCAACACACACGAAGAATCGTCCCCTCGATCGCTTTCAAGCTCACTTATGAGACGCAAGGAGACGATTTTTTCAAGACATTTTTAATCCTGTGACCGTGGAAACGTTGACATTCGTATTTGCTTAAACGAGTTATTATTATGTCGTAATAATGACTCGTTATTATAATAAATACGTAACTCGAACGAAATCGGTTTTAGCCCTCCGAAATGAAGTTAATGAAAGACGAAATTTGTCCAAGTATATATTCGATCTTTGAAAGAAAAGTGAAACAAGCTCAAGCTCTGAGGTCATGAAACCATTGACGATTCTTTTGTCATCCGTTCTCCTGCCTTTCCGCCTCTCATCCCCCAGAGATGATTTTTGGGCAATAATAACGAACACACGGATATCGTTGTTTCATGCAAAATTGTCGTAATGTATTTTTTTTTTTCAAATTCTTGGTATGCGAGTCTTGTCATGCGCACCTATTCCTTTGTTTATCTTCCTTTCTTTTTATTTTATTTTCCGTTATTTTATTCTTTTTCTACGCCAGACTGGCAAAGGATCGTCTCGAAAGACTTTCCTTTTCAGTGGATGCGAGATATGGAAAATGAAAAAAGACGCGGACGCGGGTTACGCTGTGAGTACAAAGGAGAAGTAAGAAAAAAAATTCATTCGATGAGACACAAATTATTAAAGAAGAGAAAAAAAAACGGAGAATTGTTTTTTTAAGTAAAAGTATGCTTTTTCGATTTAATAATGTCGTAACCATGCGCTTTCGGATCTTTTTTTAAGGAGGTACCATCGATACCTATCGCTCAAACAAAATATTGTTTGGCTTATTTTTATATGGAACGTAAATTATGAAATTCTGAATTAAATACATTTTTTTAAAATTCAGAATGTCTTGTTATTGAAATTTATATCTTTGTCAACTTTTTAACAAAATTTTAACGTTGAATAAACGTAAGAACTCCATTTCGGGTTTTTACACTCAAAAAACAAATTTCAAATACTTAAATATTTTGAAAACTATGGACAAAAGAATCTGAAGCTTTATATAGTAATAATATGAGTAAGTAAACATGCTTAAATATTATAAACATGAATTTTAGAGACAAAACAACCTTAATAAATTTTTTTTTCAAGTTCGGTGACTATTTATTTTTATATAAAACAATTAAACACTATAACTAATCTATGAGATATAGTTTAAATTTTTATATAGTTTGAAAGTTAATTCATCTGTTTTTAATGAAGCGCTAATAATTTATAATGCAAATCTTTTATATCGTACAAAAAAATAACGACAGTTTACTCTTACACTTTCGATGGTACCTCCTTGGGTGAAAATCATTTTCGTTACGTAAAAATAAAAAATAAAAAAAACGCGAGTTAAAGATCCTCGAAACATACGGACGTAATGTTATTTCTAGGAGAGATCATCCATATGAGAAATTCCCCAAAACGTACGAGTTGCCGAAATAACGCGTGGGAATGAAAAAGGCAAAAGTGTAAAAACAAAAAAAAGAGTCAAAAATATGAAAAGAAAATGAAAACGAAAAAGAAAAAAGAAAACAATTGTTTCTGACCCTCGTTGCATCTCTCGTCTTGTCTCCCCTCTCTCGATCTCTGTTTCGATGGTGAAACTGTAAAAGTGTAACAGATGATCTTCAGGGCTTTATCCAGCTTGGAGACAGAACAACGAATCTTTCGAACTCGATACGTGTAAGTTCACTGTTTAATTTTAATCGATAGACCCAAAAATCAACAAAAATAAATGCTTTCCACCTTATTTCATAATTCTCACCTTCTTATTACTTTTTTTTTTGAATATCAAAAAATTCAATGTATTTTTTTTTCCAATTCACAATTCATTCGGGAATTTAAAAAACAGCAATATTCTCAAATTGTTTACGTGTTTTTATCACATTTACTGTTTCACGTATTTCGCACAATTATCGATTACTTTCTCATTTTAATTAGATACTTACATCTACTAAAATAATATTTAATGTTTGTTTTCAATAAATAATTAAAATTAGAGCAAATTTTGAACTGAACATTAATTTTTAATTATTTTTTGAGAAACGTTGAAGAAGCAACATATGAAAAATTATCAGCATGCTAATGAAAAAAAAATTGAAACAAGTATCTACTTTTGAAAATTAATTTTTTAATTGTTACATCATTTATCTGCAAATGTTTTATCAGTGGTGAAGAGAAAAGAAAAAAAAAGATCGTTGGGATTTCCTGGCCCACAATGTCACAGTTTCGACGTCTTTCATGTACGAAAGAACGTGAGAAAAATGTGTGAAGGGATTGAGCTTGTTTCTCAGGTAAAAGCGTGATGATGTTGCCAAAGAATACGCATTTCGTTTTATTTTAGATGAAATTTTTGAAATGTGTCAGCCTAACGCAAACTAAACGTTAAATAAATAATAACGTTGAACAAACACATGGAATAGTTGTTTTGGCATTGCAGCTTGGTTGATGCAATCCACATTGCATCAATATTTCATTGCATCATTTTTTCTAATTATTTTTCCACGCCAAATGTTTTTTTCTTCTTTAGACGATGTTTACACTCTACAAGATTTTCTTCTGAAAGATGTATTTTAAAAATATAAATGTTATATATATCATTTTCAAAGATTTAAAAAAGTTTTTTTGCCACTTTTTGTGAAGAAATTCTCTTTTTTTTTAGTAAAACAGATGCTTAAATATCGAGATTTTCATTAGAAAAAAAAATTAAAGAATTTAAAGTAAATTGTATCAAGTTTTAGTTTTTAGTAAGTGTTCGGGATAAGAAAAGAATAATTGTATTGTTAAAATGTACATAACGAGGCTGTTGAATTTTTTCGTCTTTTAGAAGTGATCTCATATATGAAAAAGAAATATGAAAAATAAGTGGTAATAAAAATAATAAGTAAAAGTAAATAGAAAAAGATCTGATAACACAATCGCAGACACGTAGGCGCATACTCGATGAATGTACACACAATACATTATTTATAAGGGTGTAAATATCCGGTATATATAACGATTAAAAGTAAAAAAAAACAATGTTATGTTCGTCGACTAATCCGTGCGAAATGAAAATTTGCAGCCAAGGAAAAGGTAGATTCGGGGTTGCAAGAAGTTTCATTGCAACGAGGAGTGGCCTCTTGAGGTGGCACGATCACGACGACAACAAGGAACCTGACGATCGACCGTAAATTTTCCTTATTTCATCGATATTTCGTAACAAAAAGATCGGTTTCAACATTATGCATATCTTTTTTTGATATCTCCATCAATGAAACATGAAACGATTAAGAATATTTACAATGAATTTGGAACAAACTTGAACGTAATTTTTCATTTTTTGAAATAATTTATCGACATAATTTAGTTTTGAACTATCGTTCAGGAGCTTCGCTGAAATGAATAAGCGGGCCATGGATATGTCGTGGTACAAAAGAGCTGCGGAACAACACGCCATCGAACCTGAAAGCTTCGTTTTCAGTGTACCCTTCAACGCTGGTAAATAAATGAATAATTTCTTAAATTTCACGAGATAGTAATGAGTAATTTTCAAATCGTTTTTTTTAATTTTTGTAAAAAAAAAATAGAACCGTCAAATGTATGTAAAAAAATGTGTAAAGGTAAGAATTTAAATGATCAAATGATCGATTGCAGCGGAACTTTCGGAGCCTTTGGTGACTGCGACCCATGCCATATTTTTTGAAGGTAAAACCTACAAAGCACCTGCTGCGGTGGTGGGTTTGCAGTTTCATCATTCTTCTCTGGCATCACATTTTATGAATACCACCTCGACGGTATGGGAATTTACGTTTTTTCTCTCAACACTCTTTTTTTTATATTTTCCATTGAGCTTCAAATTTTTTGCTGGGCATCACATATTATTGTAGTTGAAAGAAATTTTTTTCTTATGGGAAGAGTATTATTAAAAAAACAATAAATACTGTAAAAAGGAAGCATTAAAATTACATATATGAATAAAAAGCATATTAAGAAATTTATTAATTAAATTTTCGTTTATTGGTTAAACGAAAATATGACAGTTCACATAGAGAGAACAAAAATATTAATATCAGCAATTTTTTTATATTTTTAATTGCGCATATCGAAGATTTTCTCAATCACTTTATTTTTAAAAAGTATTCCTTGTTTTTTCAATTAGTTATACGAAGATTTTACAAGATTTTTAATTTTTAGTTAATTTATTTGGGCAAATAAGAATATTATTTGTGAGTTTCTGGTCGTAACGTCTGATTTTTTATTTTACAGTGCATTGAATGTAAGAAAAACTGTGCTTCCGAGGAGCTCGACTGTTACATTCTTGACAACAGTGGATTTATCATAATTAGCGAGCGTCACGAGCACACTGGAAAATTTTTTGGTGAGATTGACGGCACCATTATGGATTCTTTAGTCCAGGACGGAATATATCGGTAAAATTTGATAAATTTACATTTAACCGTGAAAATAGCAATAAAGAAAACAGTAGGTTGGAGTGAAAAATATTAAATTAATTTCAGAAAAGTGACGGTAGTTGATTACCAAGGAATTTGTCTTCCTCAAGAATCCTATTTGTCATCGGCACCGAGGATTATTTCCGCATCGATAACAAAAATGTTTTCCGTCGTTTTTGGACTTTTCTGGCACACCGTGTCCAGCCTGGGACTCCAAGAAGCTTTGCATCCATTTTTTGCGTGGGCTGAAAACTTGGATAATACAGGTTACCTTTCATTTTTACGAATATTTATTATATTTTTATCTATTTATTCAATGTTATAATTTTCGTTTGATTTCTCTATACATTGTACATTCATTATAATTTTCAAATAATTGTATGAAAAAAAAATCAGAAAATCTACCGCTCACGGTGCAAGAAGTACTTTGAATGAATTTGAATAGAATCGTGTAGATAACGGACGGAAATGATTTTTCAGTCGAGGAAGAGGATGCGATTGATCCGTACTCACCGAGTTTGGGCGAAGGTGATCCGACGCCAGGAAGCGATTCTTTTGCCTCGTTTCCGGCAGTCGCACCCGCGCCAGCTTCTCCACCGGCGACACACGCTACCTCGACCCAATATCCGCTGCACAAGTTGCGCTCTTGCGAGAAGAAAACCGATCTGTACATCCTTCAACCCGAGAGGCTCAATACCAGCGGTCAGAGCAATCCATTGAAAGGAAAGCTGACCAATTGTCATGTCACTCGCTGCGAGAGGTCAGTTTATTCCTTTTTCTTACTTTTTTTTTTCAAACAAATAGTATCTACTTTTTCAAATCTTTGAAGAATGTTCTTCACGTTTTTGTGTGATCTTCAGTGTGATCTTCACGTTTATGTATTTTTTATTATTCTTTCTTGTTCTGAATAATTATTGAAGTGGAATCAGCTGCATAAAGACTATTTTTTTCATTTTAAGAAGTCACCGATTATTCGAGTGCGTACAGACATTTTTATGTAATTAGAAATCGGTTAACGAGACAACTGTCCTATATGAGCGGGCAAAGAACGTTGTACTTCAGAAAATAATTTTTTGATAACGATAGAATCTACCTCAAAAGGTTTCTCTCCATTTTTATATTTGTACTTTTAGTTACTTTCATTTGTTCGCATCAACTTTTATAAGAAAGATGATTTATTTTCATGTTTTCCATCTAATCAATTTTTCTTTACGTTATTACGAAAATCATAAAATTCGTTAATCTTTAACTCGGAATTGTATTTTCAGGCCGTTCAGCGTGCAAAAGATTCAACACACGAATTTGATACTTTTGGTTGTGGACACACTGTGCCCTTGCGGGAGCAAGCAGCTAAGCATTGAACCGATAGAAGCGATCTCAGAGCCTGGAGCGTGTACGGCGCGAAGGGAACGACTGTACCGTCGGCGTCCGCCAAAGTGCACCAATTACCATCCGGAAGAAATGGAAATCAAATACTGTGGGAACTCGGCTCGCCTCGAACTGTCAATTAGTCTTTTGCTGCTGACGTCCATCCTCGTTGTAAGATTCACGTGACTCGTTGACACTCGTTGCGCCAATTGAATAACAACAAAGAGCTGGCGAAATTCGATTCAAGCACAAAGTGGATAATCGATTTATCGAAGCGACAAAAAGATGTTCAATCATCCTCGAGACGAACGTTCAATCTGCTTTTCTTGGTTCGATGGGAAAAAAAAAGAAAAACAAAAATGAGAAATTAGAAATAAAACAAAAAAAAAGAAGAATATCAGAAGAATGATATATCACGAATTTTCCACGGTCTAACCCGTTACGCAATAACATGATAACTGCATGTGACAGGGGTGTTCTATTCGTTTGTAAGATTACCTATTTATTTATTTATTCATTGCGAAATAATTTATGACGCGGGATCTAACGAACTCGGCTTAAAACTATTTCACATGTGTAAATTTGTAAGATACTTACACGATTCGAGTTTTAGCGAGTTTAATGAAGAAAGCGAAATTTTATCGCGATTAGAGAAAACAAAATTCTTAAATGGGACTACGCTTGTGTGGGACTGCGAGTCAAAAAAGAAGTAATTAGGATACAATTTCTCGAAGCGAAATAATATGCCTAGAAATAATTAGTTAAATTCGTTATCGATTTTTATCGTTGTTCCTTTCGTCGAGAGTGTTTGAAAAATTTTTAGTCACGCGTTCTTATTGTTTCTACGGTTTTCTGGCGATAGTTGATATAGATTTAACAGTGATTGATAATAAAGAGAGAAAGAAAGAGAGAGAGAGAGTTAAGAAACGCGAGTTTAAAAAAAATACAGCTATTTATTATTTCGATTAATTGTATACATGAATATATATACATATATATATACATAAAACACACAACACATATATATATATATACAAATTAATGAATATATATATGGTTATATATATATATTATACATACAAATATATACAAACGACAAAGCCGAGCCTGAAGAATCGCGATATTAATTTGCAGTTGATTGTTGAACGGTTATCTGAGCTTTTTTTTTGCATAGATAAATTTTTGTTTCAGAGCGATTATACAGCGAGAAGGAAAAAAAAAGTGAAAAGAAAGCAATGAGCAACGCGAAGGTTTTGTTTGTTATTTAATTGAGATTTTCAAGTATTTTGACACGGAATTTTTATGCGAGAAATAATTGCGACAATATATTTCAGTAGATCCGTATTTGTTATTACAAGAAACGTTCGTTTTTGCATTACGTGGGAAAAAAAACATATTTATTTTCGGCGCGAAGGTTAATAAAAACGCAACTTTTACTCGCGAACAAATTTTCAATGCTCGATCATAAAGAGTTTAAACGTTCCGAATGAGAAGTGAGAGACACAGAAAGAGAAAGAGACAGAGACAGGCAGAGAGATAAAAAAAAACAAAATGAATGACGGTGCGAAAGGTCCAGAATGACTGAACTTGCGAGTGAAATGATGTTCTTGTATAAAGAGAAGAGAGAGAAAGAGAGATAATAAGAGTACGGAGGAAAAAAGAGTAAAAAGAAGATAACTGAACAATTATTAGTTCGAAAAGTTTGAGTTGTCGCAATTTTTATTACAAGACCATTTTTTACTGTGTCTTCCACGAAACGGCCTTTCTTAAATGTGAATTACGTGGAGCGAAAGATTGAGAGAATGTGAGAGAATAATGGATGTATAATGAGAGAAAAAAATGCTGTGTGACAAAGGGTATACAGTGAGCCGAGAAAAAAAAAACGAGAGATTGTATGTCGAACTTGCCGAAAATCTGTTGGCTTTCTGAAACAATTCAATTGAAAAATTCATGTTAAATATCGATCGAGTCTACTGTACGTTTCAGGACTTAAAAAGAGAGAAGAGCAGAGAAGGAAAAACCCCAAAATTCTCTTACATCTAAGCTAACGAAACGTAGGTGATGTCACAATAATTTACAAATACAATAATATGGCGTTAAGCAAAAAAAATGTGAAGAAAACGATTGCAGAAGTGAGCAATTATCAAGCATCGCCTACGAAAAAAAAAACTTACTACTTGCGTGAACTTTCGTAAAGAGTAGGGAAAGGAAGGGGGGGGAGGGGGGGACAATTCTGTTACGGCACAACATTGTGACACGAAAAGGAAAAGCAAAAAAAAAACATTTTTCGTTATTCGTCAACTACTAGTCGTGCGTTGAATTGTTGAAAAAAAAGTAAAAAAATACATAAAATCGAAGAAAAATAAAAAATAAATAAAAAATAACGAAAATAATTTTAATGTTACGAGTACCGCCTCCAAGGTGTACGAAATTGCAAGAGAGCAACGATGAGAAAAACAATACAAAGCGCAGTCTAAAATCATGCTGGATGAGGGGAGATCAAAAAAGAAACAAAAAAAAACATAATAAAGATAAGACACGAAAAAATAAGCATTCCTTTTGCAATTTTTGTGTAAACAATCGCCGCATACAAAAAAAAATACACACGTACATTAACAGCTATATGCTTCGTGATTGTTATACACTATATCTTTTCGAAGATATCGAAAAAGTATTAGGACGATGGAGTATTTTGCACATGGTAAACGAGTGAATAATCAGGAGAGGGATTTGGAAAAGTAATGAAAAAAAAAAAGAAAAAAAAATTGCGAAGAAATTAAAAAACACAGAAATAATCCGAACAACCTGGTATCTGAACGTTACATAATCACATACGTACATACACACACACACACATATGACACTATCACTGAATTGGGGGCATTTGTACGCACGCGTTCCAAAAGCTGGGCCAACATACGAAAACATTATGTTTTTCCATGTAATTTATTCCAAGTTTGGCTGTTGTTAATCTTGAATAATCTTGAATAACGTGTTGTATAAATACTGAGGAACAGTTGGTTTGAGCATTTTAAAAAGTAATGTAAGAGAGTGAAAGACAAAAATTGCGAGTATACGCGAAAGATTAGAGATTCGAATGGTATATAACTTGAAATACTCCAGTGCCGGGGATAAAAGAAGAAGAAAAAGCGATAAAACGAGAAGAGAAACGATCTTGTTGGGTTTTTAAAACTTATTATGTAAAAGTGTATAAATATAGGAATGAAATTTTTGATGCGGTTCAAGGGGTAACATCACTCTCGAATTTTGAACAAAATTGTTTCTACTTTGTTGCTTAAACAATGCTTTAACTTGATGAAAGCAATGTGCTCTTGGTTTTATAGTGAAAAAAAGGCTATGCCGAAAATTTTTTCAATCATTGGCTTTTGCACTGCTCATACTTTTCAGAATAATAAGTGGCTCTGATACCTGCTAAGCAGAAAGTACTTGAGGTAGTTCTATCGTAAAGTTTCTTCCCAGTTTTTCTTCCTACCATACGTGGTTTTCGAGCTTAAGTATATAAAGAAAATTTGTTACAAATTGATTCTATAAAATACTATAAATTCAAGGTGATCTGTACTCGCAACCTACGAATGAACATTTTTTTTTAATTACTCAAGATTTGTTTTAAAAAACTATGGAAAACTTCTTTGATGTACTATTAAGAGCTATACAAAATTTTGAGAAGCTTCACTATCAAGGAGTCAAGATTTTTACAGTTTCGCTATATTTAATATGGGCTCTTGTATGGGAGGGTACGATAAGTCGTGATTTTTAATAATAAATATCTCGACTTCTGTGCAGTGAATCTCTTAAAATTTAATACACATGTGCATATCATATCAAAGAAGGCTTGTGAAAATTTTCCATGAAATCCCAAACAAATGATTTTTCGATAGAATTATCTTAAAGTTACTTGAAATATCACGAAAAAAAGGCTACTGTCGTAATAAACTTGAACGTGTGAGTCAGTACCCCTGAAATATGTAACGACGAGCATTGTTCTAATTTTTCCATTGTTTTCTCTATTTTGTATATATATATAAATTTTCTTTTTTAATTAATTTTAAATAAACAAGACGAGTGTCGAAAGAAGAACGCAAAAGGACGAAAAAACCCAATGGGAAGTCCGATAAGATACCATTTATTAAAAAGATAAATTTGAAGAAATCGAAAAAGCTGGATAGCAAGATACGTACAGTAACGAGAGATAATGGTATGGTCAAAGAACCCCGTGGCACAACTTATACTTTCGAAAAACTTTTCATTTGAGAAGAAAACAAATACAAAAAGATAAAAAAAAAAGAAGAAGAAGAAAAGAAGAAGAAGAAGAAGAAGATAAGCAAATGATACAAAAATTATACACAAAACAGTATGAGATACTATTAAAGTCAAAAATTGTACATTACTATTAATATTAATACAATTATTATATTATTATCATGAGAAGAGGAAAAAAAATCGAGGGAGCGCGACGTGTGCCGCGCGCGTAAATGTGCATGTATGCGGTTTATTCGTTTGCGTGCGTACGAGCGTGTGCGTGTATAATCGTGAATAAGTTATTTCACGTTATATCGCGCGAACTATTAGAAATATTCACGTGGTGTATATATAACGTTTATTCTGAAACCTTAAACTACGTCCAGCATAATATTTAAACGTTGTTTCAACGACGCGTTATGATTCTATTTTTAAAAGTCCTTATACCCGCAAAAAGCTTCAACCCGTATCCATCATCTATCTCTTCGTCTTTTTTTCCCCAGCATTCATGAAAAATTGTTCGTGATTATTCTATAGTTGTTGCGTCATATAACATTCTATCCACCTTTTCTCCATTTTCTAACAAATTGCACAATAACGAGTTTAAAAAATGCCGATCCTTTCCTAGGAAGAAGTCTTCCTAATTTCATCTCTCATAATCGTTCAAGGTTTTATGCATTTATCAAGAATGTCCATGAGATGGCTCTACAAATTGGCGACGATACTGCGTTGTGACACTATACCAATTGAGGATGAAGTGGTTTCGTCGAGAGTTTCATTATCAACAGCCAAAGATTATAATCTCGCTCTAAATTGCATGATTTTACGAGAATCATTTGCTCGAGTAATTTGTTATTTGTACGAGTAAATTTACCGATAAATAAATCACAAAAACAATAAGGTCTACGATATTCACGCATATATATACATACATATTTAACTGTAGTACAATTTTGTATACATATATATAAACATATATTACAAGTTTTTCTCACATATTATAAAAATACAATAACATTCGTTCATTTGTTGTGATGTCTGTCGATTATATAAAATATTTTTTAAATTATATATCTTATCGGTCTCGAACTCACTGCTTTGATAATAGCACACTTGTTTGTCTGCTTTCAGAAAAACTGCAAAAGATAATATTTTATCTTCCGTAAATGTATTAAAGATTGAAATAGTTTGTACCAAACAGCCAAGCGGCTGACTGCTGGATAAATTCAGTCAGGAGAAATTTCACGACTCCTCAAAGTATTAATTTTTTAATTGGAGTAATTTGATCAAATTTTCAGAGAATAAATAAATTTATTGATCCGTTTTTAGATGGCTCTACGATGGGGTATTGCAAGTGCAGGAAAAATTTCGCATGACTTTGCGAATGCTTTGTCAACACTGCCAGAAAGCGATCATCGAGCTGTTGCAGTCGCGGCCAGGGATTTGTCCAGGGCCCAGGCCTTTGCCAAATTGCACAATATCGAATCTGCTTACAGTTCCTACAAAGAACTGGCCCAAGATCCCAAAGTTGGTGAGCAACAATGATTGATTCGATCAAATAGAGAAACGAGCTTGAGCAAATTATAAACTTTGTTTGCAGAAATTGTATACGTTGGTTCCTTAAATCCTCAACACCTGGAAATATCAAAGCTCATGCTTGAAAACGGAAAGCATGTCCTCTGCGAAAAACCTCTGACCATGAATAAAAAACAGTGTCAGGAATTGATAGATATGGCAAAGAAAAAAGGATTGTTCCTCATGGAAGCAATTTGGACTCGTTGCTTCCCACTTTACGAAAGGGTGAAAAAAGAAATTGCTGCAGGAATTATTGGTGAACCGAAACACGTGATAGTCTCCTTTGGTTTTAAACTCGACGACGTTGATCGTTTGACGTGAGTATTTTTTTTCGCCATTTTTCGGAAAAATGATGATTCTAAAGAATTACCAGAATTTTTAATCAGAAATTTTGAATCGACTCGTATGTATACTTCAGATCGAAAAACCAGGGAGGCGGGACAATTTTGGATCTTGGTGTTTATACCATACAATTGGTAAGCTTTATTTTCAACGGTGAGAAACCAAAGAGCATCAAAGCTGCTGGACACCTGAACAAGGATGGAGTCGACATGAGTATGTCCGCGACAATTATGTACGAAAACGAACGACTCGCGACGATGATAACGAGTGCATACGTGTGCTTGCCGAACGAAGCCATTATTGTCGGAACCAAGGGAACCATTAAAATTCCGTACTTTTGGTGCCCGACGAGCGTTGAGTTTCCATCGGGAAACGTTGACTTTCCCCTGCCGAAAGCTCGTCATCCCTTCAATTTCATAAACAGCGCTGGATTACGATTCGAGGCTGAAGAGTCGAGACTTTGCATCAAATCCGGCAAAAAAGAAAGCACGAAAGTTTCTCACGCTGAATCTTTGCTTATTGCCGAGATCGAGGACGAATTGCGTAGGCAACTCGGCGTTGTTTACGATGTTGACTAAAATATCGATCATTATACCTTTTTAAATTATATTTTGAAATGTAATTCTTTTTTTTTTCATTTCAACATCTATTTTACGCTATAGTGGAATGAACTTACAGTTTTTATCTTATTTGGGAATTGATATCGAGACACGTATCGTTGATGAATTCAGGGAATTTTAAATTTGTTTGTATAATAAAAAATAATAAAAATAATTCGCTGTAATCATTTTTTTGAATTTTTGCGCGTATTCGTTTTTTTGTTGACAGCTTGCACAGCAGAGGACAGCACTCGTCGCTGTAAGAACATAACCTTCAAATTATGTTAACGAGGTTAACGACAACGTGGGTCGTTGGTTTATCAAAGCTCTGTTGATTTTTTAAAATAAAATTGATTCTACTTGAAATTTCCAATCGAGTTGTTGGAAAAACTTTCGTTGATAATTAGTTAAATAAAAGATTTGAAATACAACGATTTAGTGGAGCGAAAAAACAATATGCTCGACAGTGAGAAAAAGAAACGCAAGGTTTCGAAAAAAACTAAGAGATCCTGGCGCAAGCACGTCGATACGAAGGATGTTGACGCCTTTTTGGAAAATGAGAGGCTGGAGGAACGTCTTGGAGTTCCGTTCTCCGAGAGAAATGACTCCGATCTTTTCATCGTCGATACAAAACCAAAAGAGGACTGTGAGAATGTTAAGTCGGAAAGGCCGAGTAGGCTGACGTTGGAGTCTGCCCAGCCTCGGTTTATGGAAATACTGATACCTCAATCAGCGGTACAGGATCCTATATCGAAGAGGAATCGAGTTAGAAGCGTGGAGGAGCGTAAGAACCCGATAACGAGGCGTCTGGAAGCAACCAGGAAGCTGTCTGGAAATTTGAAACTGAAAGAAAAAGTAGCAGCAAAAAATAAATTATTAGCGGTAGCCAAGAGAGCTTGCAGGCCTAAACGAGGCGAATTCGATACAGACTTGTGGAACGAGAGCAAGGATGTCTTGGACAAAGTCAATAGTCAATGGTTCACTTCAGACACCGTCAGACACACGCTCTCTGCTAAAGGAATAAAGAAAAAGAAAATACCAATTTCGGTACACAGAAAACCCACGAACTTACCTGCCATAAGCGAACCGCATCCTGGAATTTCTTATAATCCTTCTTACGAAGATCATCAAGATTTGTTGCGAGTAGTCGTCGAGAAGGAAATCAAATTGATGAAAGAAGAGGCTCATCTCAACAGGGTAACGAGTAAAATGTTCCAAAAGGTAACGGCAGAACAGAAGGATAATAATTGGTTGAAAGAATCTTCTGAAGGACTGCCATTGACTGGAAATCTGGATAAATCGAAAAAAAAATCAAAAGATGAAAATGAGTCTGATGAAGATCCTACTGTAAAGTCAGTGAACCCTCCTGTAAAAAATGCCAAAAAGACTCTGGTACAGAGGAGAAAGCAGAAAGAACAGAAAAAGCTTGCTCTTAGCTTGAAACAAGCTAAAGTTGAAAAGAAGAAAGTTTCAGATATTTATAAACTGAGAGCTTTGGAGAAACACCTGAAAGCTAAGGAAGAAAAAATCAAACTGTTGCAAGAGAAACGTAACAAGGTCAAGGAAAGAAAAGCTACAGAGCCAAAACAATTGAATCAACTCAAATTTGAGCCTCCAGAAGTAGAATTCAAACTTGGCGAAGAATTGTCTGGCAATTTGAGAAATGCTGATCCCACTGGAAATTTACTCAAAGATCGTTTCAAATCTCTGCAGCAGAGAAGTATTATTGCACCAACAACGCGAACTTTGTACGTTTTATCTGTTTTTTTTATTTTTATTCCAAGTCGTACCAATAAAGATTAAGATTATTAATTTTTTTACTTTTCTGTTAACAGGAAACTCAATAAGGCGAAGGTGAAGCGATTTGTCAAACCAGATCATAAAATCGACGATACGAGATTCAAGAAAAATTGAAGTTAAATAGTTAACGGGACTTTATAATTTTGTTATAATCACATCGTGCATTCAATTAAATAAGTGTGAATGATAAAATGTGGATATAAATTCTGAAATTCGCGATTTAAATATTAAGCACCAGTTATATCAAGCTCTTCCGATTCGGTATTCGAAGATTGTTCGATTGTATTATCGATTGGTGAATAATCGGCCATTTCATAGGCTTCGTCGTCCTCGTAAATGCTCAACTCTTTGCTCTTGGTCGAGGTTGTTTTGGAGGAAGTCGTACTACTACTACTCTCGGCGATGCTGCTTTCCGAAGGTGTCTTTATCGCGAATTCCTGGCAAAAACGTAAAACTTTCACGTGTTAAAAATCAAATAAAAAAGAAGGCGACAGGTTCCATGAGAGATCGAAAAAATTGTTAGTAAACCTGAAGTGACGCTGAAGGTACAAAGACCTCCGGTATTGGTATCAACAATGCAGGGTCGATTGAATCTGTGTACGATTTCAAACGTTCTTTCTCAACGGGCATCTCAAAACTGATATGTTCCGGTTCGAAGCCTAAGCTCCCTTTGGAGTAAACTTCGCTTGGCCGGGTAATGGATTCATTTCTTATAATAACATTGAATAATTAAAAAAAAAACATGTTTTGCGTACGTAAACCGTCTTGTACGAAAATTCATAGCTACGTACGATTTGATTTCGAGACATTGCGAAATCTGAGATTGTCCCTGCTCGAAAATGCTCAGTAAATGAGAAACGAGCTCATATCTGCTCATTTTGGCAATATCTTCATTCTCTAATTTCATCTAAAATCCCGAGAAACAATATAAAAAATATTTCGTCCTTTTAAAATCGAAAATTAAAATTTTAATTTAAACTTGAGTCTTTTTATACGAATTAAAAAGTTTGAAATACCTTCAGAGCGCAAGCAACGACGTATTTCAAATCATACAAAATGTCATCGTAAATCTTTTCTTGCGCAAGAACACGATTATTTAAATATTTCGTATGTTCGAACTCGATGTTCTTACGGTGAAATAAAACTTGCAACTGGGCAGTATGCTTTTCACACTTGAAGAGCTCACTCTTCAAAGAATCGGCTAAAACATCGTAAGTTTCTTGGACAGACTTTGAAGGTTCTTCCGCAACTAAAAGTCTATTCTTCATGTCCGTATGCTTCTTTTTTACAGCTTTTAATACGCATCGTTGGTTTTTCAAATATTTCATGTTCCTCTTTCTCTCGTGCTTGCCACTCTTGGTAGATTGTCGATGAACGATTTGCATAGTTCTGCGTATTAAAATTTAGTAATACTTTATAGCAATTAATTAATAATTAAAGAAATCAACGTCAGTTTCTTTCTTTCATTATTTGATGAGCGTACTGGAATTTAGCAGTATCGTCTTTCAGCACACTAGTCTTGTCAAGAATGTGGTACAATTCTGCCTTTATGAAAATATTCTCACGCATCAGTCTGTGAATCGGCATAGGTATGGCTTTAGAAATATTCAGCTGGAAAACTGCAGATTGATCGAGCAATCGCTTCAACATTTCATTCTTGAGTCTGCATAGGATCAAAGTTTATTAGTTTCCTTCAAATGCAAGGTGAAGAAATAACAAAACTTTTTTTTTCTTTGCACTTTTCTTTATCGATTTTAAATTTTGTCTCGAGTTCTTGTAGCATCTTGGTGACATCACTCTCCCTTTGTTTTATAATTTCATTCTGATTCTTTAATTTTTCGAGCAAGCCTGCTCGATTGTATTTATAATCCTCCAGAGTATTGATCTTTGCATCTGTCATATCATTTTTCTTCAAGTTTTTATTTTATAGCGATATTGAAAGAAGCACGTGAATTTTCTTTTTTTACTTTGAGCTTTTATGGATGACGCCAAAGCGACTCTTCTTTTTTCGTATTCCTCGTTCGATATGTCGATCTTTGTCAGATAAGCCCCTTTTTCTTCCTCCCTAATATTCTCTAAATTTCTAACCTTGCGTTTGAGCTCTTCAACTCTTTCGGTCTCTGTTGAAATCTGTCGCTTCAACTGGGCTATTTCGTCCCCAGTTTCGATATCGACGCTCTTTATCGAAATTTTTGTACCCTCGTACTCCTCCTCGAGCTCCGTATTACGATTCTCCAATCTCAAATCGTTCTCATTTTTTTCCCCATACTTAATATTTCATTATAATAAGATTATGAATTTAATCATCTTTTTCTGTGCAATACCTTTCGATGGATTTGCTTAAATCGCTAATTAGAATGTCGTAAAACGCTTGCTGCGCATTAATAATGGAAGGACCCTTATTTCCGGTTTGATCGCCACGAGGTGATTGCAGCCGAGGGGGAAGGGAAATATTTCCTTCCGTCTCCCATCCTGAATCGTCCATCAGAGTCTCAAAATAATTCGAGTAAAATTCAATAAATCGCGATGCACGAAATTTTTAACGATGACAGATCGCGTTACCATAGAACGTATCAATTTATTTTGTGACATAAAAATCCTTCAGTTTGTAGATAAAAAAAAAGAAAAAAAGCATGTTGGATATCTTCAGGTTGTTGAACAATGATGCTTGATAACGGGATGAAAAAATCGTTACATGTCAGTGGAAAGAACAGAACGCGGGGTTTCCGTTTCAACTGGCGATGTTAGGTCAGAACTTTTAGAGTCGGATTGCAGACACTCCGGAACTTCCGGTTCGGGCGTTTGCTCTTCAGCTATTTTTACTGGATCTTGATCGGTTTCGCTCGTATTTCTCGACGTTGACGATTTATCTCGTTCACCCATCTCCTCGTTTATTTTTTGATGTTTCAACCTCTTGACAGTTGACTTTTCAGTCGAGGAAGATTCGTCGGAATAGTCAAGCTCTTTGAAGACTTCCATCGTGACAGGCTCAGCGATTCTTATTCGCTTTTCCAAAATTTCCATAAGAATTTGTAGCTTCGACTCGAATTCCTCTTGACAGGAAGTGCAAACATCCTCTTCTGGAGCTTCTTCCTTGAGAGATGAATGAAAAATGTACACACGTAAATATGTAACCAGATCAATCGATCAAAATAAAAATTAAACAATGGAAAAATGTATTCATGAAGTATGAGAAAAAGGTATAGATGGAAAAAACATGCATGCAAATATTTATTTAATGAATAAACCTGAAATATGTCTGTGACGAAACGTTTGGCGACGTTGAAAGTATTCTCGAGTTCCTTGAGACGACCACAATAATCCATCATCTCCTTCAGAATGTTTTCTCGATCCTTTTTTATCTTTTGTATGTTCTGTTCCAAAATACGAGCTTTGCGTTGAGCCTCGACGGTTTTTTCCTTGTAAGTTTGGATGATTTTTTCCTTGGTCACCCTGTAAGCTTGCTCGCGACAAATTTTGCCGTGAACGAGGCTCATGTTGTAGTGATCTTCCGCCAGTTTGTCGATTAGACGATTTTGCTCGAGAAGCTTGTTCAAGGCGAGTTCAGCCTCGGACTGGAAGAGAGACGAGTGGATTCTAAGATTCCGTTCCTTCTCCTTGTGGTCTCGCATCTTCGTGTACAACTCTTGGCTAATTTTGTACATGGCATCCAGTTCGAGGTTCAGGGCGACGTTTTCCCTGATCGCCCGATGCGTAGCATCCGCAATTCGAATGTTCGTCGCCTCCTGAAAACTCTGCGCAAGGCTGTTCAAACGTTCCTCCATTTCTTTCTGCATTCTGTAAAATATTCATCGGACGATTTTTCACGTTTGCAACAATTATTCCATTATTATTAATAAATAATATAATGATTTATCGAAAAATCGATGTTTCATCTATTATCTTACTTTGCTTTTCCTATCACCATAGACTTTTCAACCTCGTACAGTGTATTTTTGTGTCTCTCTTCTTGCTCTGCCATCTGCTCTTCCTGAATTTCAAATTTCTTCATCAAATCGATGCGAGCCAGTCTCCAATCCTCGAGAGCATTCAACTTGCCAGCTAACAATTCAACGAATGAGCTTGAATCGTTTGTCTTTTACGAAAATGCAATTATTTTATACGAATTTTCGAGTCAATGAAGAAAAAGAAACTGTAAAAAAAGTTATGCCCACTAGCTAATTTGACTTCAGCCGTGAGATTCGTTTCCATGGTATTATATTCCGCTCGCATCGATTCTTCCTTTTTCTTGTAGGCAATCTGTTCCTCCTTGCGAAGTTCCTCCATGGCTAGAAGTCTCTCGTTCAGTTCACGCGCTTCTTCAATCTTCTGTTGAAGAATGCGTTTGAGCAGCGCAACGACGTCGGATCGATCTTCCTCCAATTTATTAAGTTCTTCTTTCAGCGCGTCGACCTCGGACTCCAAGTGCTCGTTTCTCGAACGGAGTCTGCATATTTTTTTTCATTATTTTTATCTTTGCGACAAGATTAGTTGATAAAACATGATAAAATATCAGTGCTGGAGCAGAAAAAAAAGAGCAACAATATATTCACCTCTCCAATTGTTTGTTATTGTCGAGAATCTGTTGCTCGTACGAAACTGTCTCTCGTTCGTTCATCCATGGCTTTTTCTTCGCCTTTTTCTCCTTGTCCGCTCCCTTTTTCTGTTTCTTCTTCGGCATCTTTGACCTTTTTCTTTTAAATTACGAACATCTCTCTCGATCGACAACGATGTTTGCTTGTTCCACTCGACGCAAAGGGAATTTTCAATTCGTTATATTTTCCGATATCAAGAACGTGTCATTTTCGTCACCATGGCAACTGTTTCTTCGTTTACGATATCGATTCTGTAAAATCGCATCGAGATAAGCAAATAAGAGAGAATATATTTAGAAATATCTCATCTTTATTTTACATTACACACAATGGATACACCAGGACTGACCGATGCACGATATAATATATATTTTTCAATATTTATAATATAAATATTCAATATACTACATATAATCACGATTAGTGCATCTTCCGTCACGGTTCAACGATGACGATTTCACTCAACCTCTGTCTCATTAGAATTTAATGTAAACAGAATTTTCACAATTCAGTCTGGTCACGAATTACCACTTTTTCATGTTTCACTTTCACAAATATTCTGGTCACGTACAATAGTAATAATACAAACTGTTCAATCAGTCAATAAATGTTTTCTTTATTTCATCACTGATTCATTTTTTTTCTCGCGCAAACAATCTCCAGCCCTTTTTTGTTAAATGGTCAAATAATGAGGAGAAATCAAATTTATTCCTTTTAGGATTGTGGAAAGATCAAATTATAACTGGGAAAAGGAAAAAAAAGTTTAAAAAAAGGTTGGAGTTGAATTTTCGAAAAGAAACAAATACTAGGATGAGAGTTACTGTTTTTCTTGCTTATAAAAAGTAATTAATTAATATTGCATGAAAGTTTTTCATTATCTCTTTAAAATTTTGTCTCTTGCCCGAAGGATGAGCAAAATAATAATGAGCCAATGAAGAAAAAAGAGAGGATAAAGAAAAATTGGTGATAGAATATGAAGCAGGCGTTCTTGAATTTTTCAAATCGGTTACGCGCACCATTGATAACAATGTAAATGGAAAGAAATAAAAAAGATAAAAAGGTAGCTCAGTTGACGGGCATGTTGCGACCGGGTCGTTGAGGAGGCGGCTGTGGTCTACGGAAATATATGATGAGGCTGACGAGACCGGTGAGAACGCCAATAGCGTAAAAATCCCAATTCTGTACAATATAGAGATCCCATTTGCCGAGATACTCGACAAAGCTGAAATCGTTGACGTAACTGAATCCGGAAAGAAGGAACAATTTGATGAGTGCGAGAGCAACTGGAATCTTGGCGTCGGGACTCGCCTCGGCGGCAAGGTCGTACTGCCGTTTCGCGAGATGACGATCCTTCGTCAAGCCGAGTCCTTGCTCGTGCATGTAACCGAGATTGAACATTGCCTGAGCATTGTGCTGCTGATCAGAGGCCAAACGATACTGCCGTGCCGCCGCTTTGTAATCGACCTCGGTCCCTCGCCCGTAATAATGAGCATCCCCGAGTTTAACCTGAGCGAGCGAGAAAATAAATAAACGTGCAGGAATCAGCATAATTGTCACATTATTGACAGACGTGATTATCGAGAATATTTGAAAAATATACCTGTGCTGGCGAGTAGCCTTGAGCGGCTGCACGTGCCCAGAGAGACAGAGCCAGGACGAGACCTTCCTCTTGAGGCAAAACGGTCGTTTCGCCACGATCGAGAATGAAAGCTGCGTTGCTCTGAGCGGTCTCGTAGCCCATTTCAGCGAGCAGAGCGTACGTCACGAAAGCTTGGTCGATCCGACCCTCCCGGTAATCCGTGTGCGCTGCCATCAACTGATCGCTCCATTTTCCACGCTCCGCGACGCTCTTGAGAAACTCTACAGCCGTGTGGCAACTTCGCATCATTCCTGTGCCCGTTGCGTGCATATGCGCCAGATTGTAATAAGCTAGAACGTGGCCGGACTGACTCGCCAGATTGAAGTATTTGTTCGCCAGTTTGTAATCCCGTCGAACTCCTGTTCCACCTATGGGCGTCGGTCAAGGATGTTGTGTTAAAAAAACGAAAATGATGGAAAATTTTTGAAAATTTTACATAATATTAAGTAACATCTCCAAAAGGTTGTGTAAAAATTTCACGACGATTAGGAAGCTCCTCATTAAAGTAGTTCGGCTATTTGAACAAGTACGATAAATATTCACAAATTTTCGCCGGTAACTGATAGTTCAAAGTCCCCTGATTATAACAAGCACATTTTCGGAGCTTCTTGTGAGGCAAAATTTTCAATTATTTCATTCAAAAATTTTGATTTTTAATACAGTACCTTATGGAAGTACTCACAATAATGTAAACTGTAAAAAAAACTAATCGGTGATTCAGCTTTAGAAAAGTTGCTATCATAAAGAAAATTTATCACAGATTATATTTATTTCAAGAAAACATTACCATACGGGGCTTTTAAAAAAGAAAACATAAAAAAACTTGTGTTTTTGACGTGTCGGAAGCGAATGGCACACATTACGTTGCACTGTAGGTAATAACTGATTGAATTTTTAAAGCATTTTAGTACATTCACGTGATAAAAATATTTTCAATGTAAGTGTTTATTAATTTTATTAATAATTTAGGCTTAAATTTAATCAATATAAATTAGTTGTCAACTTGACTACTTATATGACAGCCGAACTACCTTAAGATATTGACTGTTAAAATTGGCTATTTTTTGTACTTTCCCATAAGAGCATGTGTTTGAAATTGCTATTTTGTACAATAAATATCTCAGTAACGAGCTTCCTAATGTAAGTGAAATTTTGCACTGATCTTTGTATGGCATTAAAGAATCTTCATCTAATTTTTCAAAAAAATTTCATCATTTTTTTGTGCAATCACATAGAGAGTAAGACCTGTCAATGGATGACACTGAATTTCAGATATGTTTTTCTTTAGTTGATTTGCAGAAACTTTTCTTAATAAATTTTTACTCTGAAACGATTTCGTATGGAAGAAAAATATTGTCAAACTTTTGATCTTTCGCTCTACAGACTCAACATTCTCTTAAATATGAAATTCGTTTTTACGACTAAATCGAGAGGAACAGAGAGAAGCATACGTTCTCTGGTAAATGTTCTTAATTGTTACATGAACGTACTGATATACATGTTTCCGAGTTGAAGCTGGCCATCGACCCATCCTTGATCAGCAGCTTGACTGAAGTAGCGCAGAGCTTTGGCCGTATCACGTTCGACACCACGTCCGTGAAGATACATCAATCCCAACCCGCTCTGACCGACCGGATTTCCCAGTTTTGCCGCTTTCATGAAATACTTGTAGGCCGTTTCGTTATCTTGCTGAACAATGTCGCTTCCCTCGAGATAAATCTGTAAATTAATCGTAGCCATGAGTCTTTCTCTTTTTTTGACACTTAAGAATGTCTGTAAAAAATTTCAGGTTGAAGGGACATTTCTCTTAGATGAAACGATCGAAAAAGTTTTAAAAAAGTTTGAAACTAAGTCAAAGATCTTGACAAGTTCCTAAACTTTGGTCACAAAAATAATTTTAATAAACTTTTTAATACTATTAGAGTTTTATATTTGCAGTGAACAGCTCGAAAAAAAAGTCGTAAGGAAGTATTCAATTCGGTTTCAAAGCAATTCTCGAACAATTCTAATGTTCCGTACTTTCCCGAGGAACGCCATAGCAACGGCATTGCCAGCGTCCGCGGCATGTTGGAAGTATTCGAGAGCTTTTTGGTGATCGAGAGGAACTCCGCGTCCACCCTGGTAGTGCAACTGGCCAAGTCCGACCTGTGCCTGAACGTCTCCCCGTTGTGCGAGCAGCTGATAATATTCGATGAGATCGTCGTCGAGTATTCCAGAGTTGTACTCGGGATTTTCTTGCTCGTCGAGAAGCCGAATTCTCTGAACGACCGGGCCACCGCTGAGAGACACCTGTTCCGCGACTTTGTTCGCAACGCGCCGATAAAAGTCGAGAGCTTTTTCACACGTCGCAGGGGTCGAGATGCCCGCCCAGTATCGATAACCAAGAGCCATTTCCGCCCTCGTGTCGCCACCGAGCGCCGCCATTGTGTAATGCAGCAGAGCCTTCGGCTGGGAGACATTCAACCCTCCGAGTCCCATCGAGTACAGCAATCCCATTCCCATGTGTGCCGAAGGCAATCCGCTTTTCACCAGTTCCTTGAAAGTTTCCAGAGCGGTTGGAATGTCCTGCGGAGACGACTGCGGCGAGGGGTATCCAGTCTCTGTTCCCAACAACTGGGCCCAGGCCAGCATCGATCTTGCCTCCTTGTGTCCGAGTATAGTCGCCGCTATGAGCAGCTTGTAAGCCTCGACTTTGTTGGCTCTTGTAGCATTCAACAGATACTGAGCTTTTCTAAACAGATCTTCCGCTGGAAATAATAACAACGATAATAATAATACAGTCTAGTGATTTAAAAAATGGACGTAATGATGTTGATAGAATAAGAAATGTATTGGAATACCTCCTTGCTGCTCGGAAGTCAACGGTTCCGGAGGCTCCTCGGGAGGCACTTGGATTTCTTCGACCATGACCTCTGGTTCCCAATTGTTGATAGCTGCAGCTTTGGCTGCTTCTATTATCTGAACCCATGCTTCTTTCTTGAGGAGTTTCTCAGAAGGCGTTTCGGTCTCGGCCTCGGTATCCTTGCCGGCAGGATCGGTCTCCTTGGATTTGAGAGATTTGTCATCAGCTGTAAGCTCATTGCGTGAAGAAAATTTCATCAATATCTCTTGCAAAACCTTGAGCTCTCTGAGTTGTTCCATAAGATGTTTGATGTCATTCAACACGGTCTCACCGGAATCCTCGTCGGAGAGTTTCGGATCGCGCGCCGCATCGTCTTTTTTCTCGTCATCCTGAAACTTGGTCTCACCGGCTGACAGCGTGACCACACTCGCGATTAGAAAAACAAGCGATATGCCCCATATTGATCTCATTTTTCATTCAATGTTGATTTATTCTTAACATCACAATAAAACCCGTATTGACAGAGGTTATTCACACAGGTCCGACCTAACGAAGCGTTCTCTCTTTCTCTCCTTTTTTTTTAACATTAAAGATTATTTGAGTACGTATATTTCGCATCAATCACGCACTGTCACACACGAAAAGATTATCCGGGGAGCTCCCGTTGATGTTGTACACCAAAAGTCTCGTCTCGTAAAAAGACGTGTACGTGGACATTTCACGACTCCGATTTGTGTCCACAGATCATTGCGTCACTTCAAATGCGAATACACCGTCAACGAATACAGACCACTGCAGCATTAATTTTTCAAATACGCTTCAATTATACTCTATGGTACGCGAAATTCACTCTACATCCATACTTGATATTAGTTTGTTTTTTTTTTCTTTTTTATTACAATGGATTTTATTATTATCGGAAACAATCACGATTTTTCTCCGGGTATCGGTACGAGAAAATCAGCTGTTTGGCTTTGCACGAATGTACATACTCGACGGTCAAGTCGAGTGTATATTCTACACAATCTACACTACTTCACGTGTTCTTCTTTGTTTCGTCAAAAACGCGTGAAGACGGCGTTGCGCTCGCGACACACGTCGACGTCGACTATTGGCTTATCACCCACATATTTTATTATTCATTTCCCAAATTTAAAAAAAGTACGAAATTTAATTAGTGTCTCGGTACAGCTCAGCTGAATAATTAAGTTTGAACAGATAAATCTTGAAATTTACCACATTTGAATTTATAATGAGAGAAAAAATGACGAAAAAAGATGTGGATCTTACAAAAACATGAAAAATTCAATTCGAGGAACATTTCAACTTTGAATTTTCAACAAATATTTATAATTTTGTAGTTTTTGAAAAATCTAATCGTAAGAACCAAATAAGAGTTATTATTTTGAAAATCGTGAGTTTTAATATAAAATACTGAGCATGGGGATGTATATATAATTGATGATAATCGATTAAAAATTTTTTATTGATAAAAAAATATAGATATTTTGCGAATTTCCAGTTTTTTCGTACTTTTTAAAAACGTAACATACGAAACACTTATAAATTGATTAGTTATTATAGTAGAACCGCGAATTAAAGCTAAAAATGTCCCAATAGTTGAACAGCTATAAGGGTTTTCTCACTTTATCTTTATTTTAAAAATATTCAAACCAAAAAAACTTGCTTCTAATGTCTGATATTTTAGCAATTTAAAACTCATTTTATGTATTAATTTTAAATAATATTTCCATAGTTGGACAGAAAATGGACCCTGTCTCTAGGGTTGAGCGGGTTTTTTTTCCAATAAGTCAAGAAAAATACACTTTTTCGTACAGGAAAAATAATCCATACGATTCTATTGATAAAAAAATAATTGAAATATTGAAAATAACATAGCAAAATTTGTCCAACTATTGGGACATTTACCTTGTATGTCTCTCCTAAATATATTTCGTTTTACGTTAAAAATTTATCAAGTTCTGAAATAATTAGTATACAGCTGGTGAAATGGACTATAATTGTCTCTCAATACAGTAAAATTGATTATTAAACGCTGACATGATTTATTCAACACAAAAATATGAAAACAAAACCTGGAAACTACTTTTGTTAATATACATTAAATGAAAAATATTGTAAGATATGAGCCAAGTGCCGAGGGCCAAGCCAAGCACAATATACTTGTCAAAATGGCGTGAAATACCGCGCATATAAATATATGCTGCATGTTTTTTTTCCCCTGATTTCAGGGAATCTGTAATAATTTTAACGAATGAATTCTCTTCGTTTGAGATAAACCTTAAGACAATAGAGCGCAGGTGCGTTTTCACCGAAGACTTTGGATAATGGTTTCCAAGTATAGTTGATGAAAGGTCACCATGGTTACATGCGGTAAGTGAATTGAGCAGCAAAAAGGGTCTCGGAATCGATCTTCCGGTGTGTTCGGACGCGAGTAGCTGTATCTTCGACCGGTCGGAAATACGCGTCGTTTTGTTTTATTGTTGAGAGAAAAAAAAGAGAGAGAGAGAAAAAGAAGAAAAAACGATAGAATAAGGATCAAAATTGAAGAAAGAAGAGGATAAGGGACGAGGGGAAGAGCGGGGGCGGGATGAGCGAACACAAGGGCTCGAGTTTTGTAAATTCCTGCGTAAAAGTGCCGGTAGATCCGTACAGTAGGCAACCAACGCCGATGTACGAGCGTCCGAGGGTGGAAAAGGTCGAAAAGCGGACAGTCGGTAGCGGCAAAGGGAGAAGGATCAATTTCGCTGGTGGCGATCGCTCGAACGGTGAACAACGGGATGACGATTACGGGAACGATTCTTCCGGATCGCTGGAATGTTTGCTCCAATTTCTCGAGAGCATACCCGATTACGGCGAAGTTAATCATCTCTCGAACGAACAGTTCAAGCGCAAGCTCGATTATCTAAAGAGGAAGCAGAGACTCCTCTTGAAAAATTTGCACAATTGTCTCGACAAGGAGGAAGAGGAGGAGGAGGAGAGCGCCAAGAATAGTAATCCCGAGAGAACGAGCTGCAGCGTCGTCTCGTCTCGTCCCGCGAGCGGAACCCGCTTCGCTCCGAACAATAATAAGAGCAAGTCGTCGACGCCCGAGACTGATCTACGACTCAGGGGGAAAAAGTGCAGCCTCGAAGACTCCAGAACCAACAGCCCGCTCTTGTTCTCCAGCGGAACTTTTGCCGGACTCGCCGAGGATCAAGATTTTCTCACCTATCGGTACGCTGGAGACAAAAGAAATTGATTTAATAAAATCATTATTATTTTACTCTTCAATCAAATGGAACACTTGTTATTCTTTTTAATTTATTTTCAAATAAATTATCTTCAACTTACGAAAATGAACAATTCAACGGAATTCGTAAAAATTTGTCACGATTCGATTCGAAATTAATGAATTTTATTTATTTTGTCAATTATTGATTGATAAATTAATTAATAATTTATTCAATTATTTCATATATAAATAAAAAGAATTTTAAAAAGTAAGAAAAAAACTTAGTGCAAGTAATTGGTGCGAATTAATTTGTAATTGTTTTTTCTTTATACCAAGAAAAATACAATATTTGGAAAATAATTTTTTTTATTGTATGATGTATATTAAAAAATGTGCGAAACTATTTATATTTGAAATAGATGCAAGGATAAAGAGAAGGCTTTGAAAACGATGCGCAACAGGGAAATTCATTCGGCACAGAAGAGCTGGAGTACGTGGAGCGAGTCCAAGAGCGACACTGTCGAGAGTGATTCCGAGAGCAGTGCAGAAACGCGCAGCCTTCCGCCAAATAGTCCAAAACGATGGCAACCCACGCTTCCAAAGCCTTTTCGATTTGCCCTTAGGTATATTTATATCAACTCATTTATCTTACGCATCTTTTTTTTACAATAAAATCAATAATATTATGCAAAGTACCTTGATACCGATCTGTCATGATTTTGATAAATTTGGCAATAATTTTATAAATTTTAAAATAATCTTACAAATTTTACAATAATTGTATAAACTTTGCAATAATTTTACAAATTTAACAATCATTTTATAGATAATAATTCTTCATTATTGCATATAATTGCTCAGATTTTCTTTTCCTGTTTTACAAAGTAGCCAATATATGAGGGTAATTTGCGTTGATTTATTTAGAACGAACGAAAATGAATTTTGAAGAAGCAAACGTGAAAAATGTTATGCAGGGACGAGGCCGAACAGTTTATATCTATGACTGAAACTGGGAGCAAAGAGTGTAGTCGACGCAACGGGGTTGCCAGTAAAAAGTGTCAACATCCGAAGAAACGAAGAGTCAGGCCGATACCGTTGACGTCAAGAATCCCCATGTATGATAAATTAGTGGCTGCGAAAGAAGAGAGGTCTTTATCGACTGACAGATTTTTTGGAAAAACTTGTAAAAAAGAAATTAATTGCAAAGTTGTTCGCTTTCAACGGATTATTTTGCTAACAGAAGTCGTATGATACGGGAGGAGAGCGCGTGGAGTCTCATGTCTCAGGTAAAACCTTTCAGGCTGGAATGCGAGCGCAGAGCTGGCAAATCGATGAGTCGATCGAGTCCGGAGCTTTGCACGAAAAATATCCGTTCCGCGTCAAGATTCAAAGCGAAACCAGTCCCAAGGAACCTCTTCGGTACTGAAATTTACGATCGGATGCTGGAAGATGAATATTACAGGTTTTAATGTAGATATCGATAAATTGATAGATGGACACTCCCCAATGAATGGAAAAACTCTTCATTTCGATAAATAATAAATAAATATAAAAGAATGTAATGCACAAATTTTTTAAAATATTTTGTAAAATAGATTTGTTTGTATTGTATACAAAAAATGTACAATATACAAAATGTACATTGATTATTCCATGAATTTATTTTTCACTAGTGTTGAAACAATTATCATCATGCATGTAAATTACGATGCACAGCTTCATAATGGAGGCCATTGGTAGTAAGCACGTGATCGCGATCATTGTAGTTGTTTTTGCCAGTAAAAAATTACTGAATATTTATGGATTTCAAGAATGCTTCAATAAGCAAAATCATTCATTGAAAAAAATAAGTAGAATGTGTAGCAATTTGTTTTTTATACACTAGTTCCTGATTTTTGACCTACAGCTAGTATTTTTTTATTCACTTTTTTTTATCATATATTTTATTAATAATTATCAAATAACTTCACGTTGATAACTATTAATTTGTAGTAATAGCATTAATACAAATTTGTGTATATTTAAATATTTATAGATGATTTAATTATAATTATAAAATTGATCGTTCATCAAATACTCAAATTATTTTATCGTTCAAATTATTTTCATAATATTTTTTTTCAATTCACTATACAAATCTTTACTATTGACATATTTTAGCAAAAAACTTTAGTTCGTTATTATAATAATTTTAAAAAAAGAACACGATAAACAGCTCAAGTGTCCATTTGTTGATCGGAGTTACCCAACAACATACTGACAATTTTCGAAATAAAAACAGAAATTAATTTTTTTTCAGACAACTGCAAAAGAAAGTAAGGGCTGCCGAATTGTTGAAATCTGCATCTCTGCCGCCTTCGATGGCAAGACGAGAGCGCGTGAAAGCCACTCTTGTGCAAACTCTTTCCAGTGACCATCTGAACTGTCACAACCGAGGCGAAACGTGCAGCGCGACTCCCATCACCTCGGAAAGATCGAGATCGGCGATGACCGATCTTTCGACGAGAGGAAATAATCTAGCTGCGATCCTTCGTTGTCAGGCTTCACGGTGAATTTGTTAAAAAATTTTTATCGTGCATAGAGGAGGGTGAGGCAAAAAGGACGACATTAACAATTTAGAAAAAAACATTTTTTGTCTCTGTCGTCGAATTTTCATTGATTTCCAAAATTTAGGTAATTTATTAATTTCCTATAAAAAAATCTTTCTATTTACAAAATATGGAATATAAAAATTTCCATTTGACATTTTTTCTTTAATTTTTAGTTTTTGATAGATAAAAGTATAGATGATTGCTTAGATAATTCGCCTTGTCACACCCTCCCCTATTTTATACGTACACGAGTCTCATTTAATATTTATATTTTACTTTTTATTATTTCGGTTTTTAACACTCAAATTTCAATAGTGAAAAACTGAAACGCGAGATTCAGGAAAAAATGGAAGAGGAGCATCGCGAGCGCATTATTAAAATCAAGAGTGCTCTCATAGGTCGGAAACCCGCGTGGAGAGAGCTCCGACAGGCAGTTAAGTAAGAAGGAGAATACTGACGATTAAAATTTGTTTTTAATCTTATAGAAAAACGTAGGCTTATAGAAAATAATGCAATCTGATGATTTAATTTTTTTTAATCACACAAGCACATATCGTATAGTAACTTGTAAAATTTGTAATAATTATAATAGTTGACATATATTAATAACCATTAACACGATATTATGTTACAAAATTAATTTACAAAAAAATAAAAACTTTGTCAGCATTATTATTTTTATTTCCTAAAAATTGGCATTTTTCTTTCCATATACCAACTTAGCATCTTTAAATAAATTATATTCCGACATACCTCGATAGTGCATTGATTCGGTAAAACTAGAAAAAAAAGCAAGATGGTACTTTTATTATTTGCACTTCCTAAAAATTGACAATTTTCTCTCAATATATCAACTTAGCATCTTTGAATAAATTATATTCTGACATACCTCGATAGTACATTGATTCAGTAAAACTAGAAAAAAATAGCAACATGGTGTTTTTTATTATTTTTATATCCTAAAAATTGACAATTTTCTCTCAATATATCAACTTAGCATCTTTAAATAAATTATATTCTGACATACCTCGATAGTGAATTGATTCAGTAAAATTA
>JAPYYW010000904.1:0-38082 GCA_030522545.1 Cremastinae sp. A BG-2022a
ATTCACCGTCTAGAAATCGAGATATTTATCTTTGAAAATCGCTTTTTTTATGACTTCTCATAAGACCGTGTGTTAAAAGTAACAATTTTACATAATGAAGATTTTGACATCTGCACGGTAAATCACCCTTAAATTTTAAACGTATTTTAATATGCCATCAAGGAATGTAAATATTAATTTTTGTCAGATTATCTTCAAAATAATTTCACTTGATGATTTTTACCTTTACTTTACACGTAAAACGAATGCGCGCGGGCGAACAAATGCGTGAACCTCCTTAACTAGTAAGTATCGCTAATACCTCCTTAAAGGGCAAATGTTGGGTATTCAATAGTAAAGACACTTACCACTCGGTGGATAAGCCGCGGAGGAACCCGGAGCGGGTGGATAGTGTTGCGAATATGGATCGTAGGGTGTTGGTGGATAAGGTCCAGGATAACGGCTACTAGCCGGATGACTAAACGCAGTGGGAACGTGAGCTTCGTCCCTGCTGGGATTGGCCGTCGTTGGCGGCACCGTCGGCGCCGAAGTTTCGGTGCTCTTCGACTCGTTCGATTCGGGAACTTTCGGCGGTGCGTTCGCAGGGTAATTGCCGGTGATTCTCTCGTCGCCGGTCTTCTGAGCGGCCTCGGGCTGGCCGGTAGGTTTCGCAGGCTCGGCAGTTCGCGGATTCGTCGGATGCGGCGAAACACCGGGAAAATACGTCCCGTAAGGGCCCGGCAGGGATCGCGCTCTCGGATCCGTGTAATCGTAATATCTCGGATACTGAGCGTACGGATAACCTTGCCCCGCGTGAGGATCGCCTTGAGGCGCGTCCGGACCGCGAGCCGCCTCGCGTTCTTTCGCGATCACGTGATTAGTCGGAATCGACGGAGGCAACGAGTTACCCGTGTGCGCCGGCTCGCTCGCACTCTTCGTTACTTCCCCACTTCTGTGAGAATTTGGCTGAAGAGGCTGCGGTTGATGCAGCTGCGGTTGGTGCAGCTGCGATTGTTGCAATTGTTGCTGCTGTTGCGGAGACTGGGATTGTTGTTGCTGCTGAATCGCCGACATTGGTGCAGTACTACCGGATTGCATTTTCATCCCTGCAGGCGAGTCACCCTCGATAACGGTATCGTCACCGCGACCCTCGCGCTTTTCCGTTGTACCAACGAAACCATGACCGTAATTCATCATGTGCTCGGATTTCATCGTTTCCTTGGAATCCCTCGCTACAACGCTATTACCCTCCATTGCGGACGAATTGTCCATAGCCTCATTACGCATTCCCATTCGGGGATTATTCCCATCCGTTGGATAAACCTGCGATTTTTCATCGTTGTGTTTCTACAATACAGTACATCATTTTTATTTAAAAACGATTATAATTATTTATACAGGAGATTCGGTTATGTATTTTTAATATGGATAACGATTTATTTAGACTTGCCTCTGAAACAACATCCTCTAAACGTACTTCCTCGACCCGCTGATCAGTTCTCAATTGGCTGTCTGAAGAATTCGAATTCTCGCCAACCGAGGAATGATCCAATTGTTGGGACTGATGTTGATGCGGATGTTGGTGCTGTTGCTGTTGCGGATGTTGAGTTTGTTGTTGCTGTTGGGCCTGTTGCGGCGATGCATGCTGCTGTTGCTGTTGTTGCTGCTGCTCAAGCTTCATTTTATTTACACGCTGCAAAGAAACCTGATTCGTTAGTGTGGTTATGTTACTGATACGAGGCTTTGCAGCGCCTGTCGCAACAGGTTTCGTATTTTTCGCCGTTTCCTTTTCACCGTAACTCTTGTAACCGGGAACGTTGCCTGGCCTCGACAGGGGTCTTGTTCCACCCGGTGACGTCGCCGTTTTTGGTATTATAGATATTGCCGAGTTGTTTCGTAACGGAAAGCTCACGTCGGGCTTCGTTGACGATCTCTGCGCTGCTGTCGAGGCTCCTGCAATTTATTTTTCAATCTTTTACGACCCACGGAACAAATTTAGCCAAATTTATAAATATAAATCTTCAATCGAAAATACTTTGTCGGGTTTTAAAAGGTGACACGACAAAACGCCGAGAGACAGAAGACCGAGTGACAAAATGCTGATAAAAAATACGGTATAACTGCCCAACGTGATGTAGTAAAATAGCATAATATTATGATATATTGGTCAGAATGATTCTCTGACTGTTGTAATGCCTCGTTCTCTCCAATTGTTCTCTTCGTTTATTACATACTATTCACATATACATCGGATCATATCACTCGAAAATCAAAATATATTATTATGATTAAATTTACGGTCATCAAAGTTGCGTGTTGAAGTTCAGTATTTTTTAACGTTATCGGATCGTGACAATGCCACTAATATTGATATCGAGCCCAAAAGGCAAACCGATTTTATCTTTAAACGGATTTTGTTACAATTTAGTGCATAATGGTATTAACATTAATACGATTTTTGTAAGTTTTTAAATGAATAAATTTATTGCGGTTTAACGGGGAAATATTTAATTTGTTTTACTATGAGTATTGTATGGTATCATCGGCGTTTGTCGGCATTTATTGGCGAATTGTCGCTCGGCATTTCGTTGATCGGTATTCTGTCGCTCGACGTTTTGTCGTGGAGCCATTTTAAAAATACTGGCTTACCTTTCTTAGGTTCCTCTTCGCGTTTTTGCTGGTTCAGTTTTAGTGCTGTTCTTATCGCAATAATTTTTCCAGATTCGAGCTGCATGTATATTCCTTTAGGACTTTTCAGTACCATGACTCTCTGTCCTGCCTTTAGAACAATGCTACCCTTATCCGGAGAATTTGTAGGAATGACAACGTCCAGGGGGAGTGTCATTTCTTGGGCGCTCATTCCTTGCCTCTGCCACACTTCTGCCGGTATCCATCGACTGCCGACAACTCCACGGTTACTCAAACTCTCAGCGCCTCTCTGCTGCATCGGCCTCACCGACGCAACTGGCTTTTGCGTCGTGCCCGCATCTCCTCCCCTTATCGCTCGAATTTGTAGTCCACCTGCTGAAAAGTTTGAAAAAAAAAACGTTAGAGTACCTTGACGATAAAAAAAAGAATGAAATATTTTTCAAAGCTGAGTTTTTACCTCGAGTAGCTGTATTGCCAGGGACGTAACTGTAACTGGGCCTTGAAGAATTTGCGGCCATTTTTTCGAGCTCGTATCCCCGCCTCGCTAGCCGTTTTTCCGCCTGGCTGAGCTTCTTGTCCTTCCGATCGACGAGGAGACTCTCGTGATGGAAGGGTTGCTTCGTCAACAACGAGGAATGACGATCCAACACGACGTGCATCACTTGATCCGAATAATTGTCCTTCGTTTGAGAAAAATCTTGCACTTGGCTGTCCTCTTCCCAATCCCAGGACAACGTCGTTGCTTCCTTCAGGGACAAATGTGCATCCGGATTACACTGGTCGACCACACGGTCAGCCATTCCCTGTTTGCTTATCTGCCTGTCGTAGATTTTTCTCTCGAGACAATTGTCAGTGACGAGGCGGTACACGTAACACGGCTTTTGCTGGCCGTACCTATAAACCCTGCATACTGCTTGCGTGTCGTGGCACGGATTCCACGAAGCGTCGAAAACTATCGCACGATTGGCACCAACGAGATTAATACCCAACGAGCCGGCTCTCGTTGACACCAAAAAAAGATGTATCTTTGGATTCGAATTGAACTCGTTTATCAATTTTTCTCTCTCCAACGCGCTCGTGCTACCATCTAATCTATAATAATTTACATTCTTCACCCAAGCGTCCGTCTGGCCGTCCGGATACTTTAAACTGTTTCTAGCTAGAAAATCTTCAATGAGATTCAACGTGAATAGCGATTGCGAAAAAGCAAGCACTCTGTCGCCGAGACGCACCGCTTCTTCGAGTATGCAGAAGAATAACGTCATTTTTGCAGATGCGTCGATCAGACCGGGAACATATCCTTTCATGAGATCCGTTGCCTGAAAATATTTCATCATTTTATTTATCCACAATCTCGAGTAAGATAAACATTTCAAATATTCACTATTTTGAAAAATTATTTTAAGGATGTATGCCCAGCTAAATCCACAGTACGACTATTCGTTGTTTCAAGTTAACTTGTTTTCCCAATAAATAACAGCTTTTTTTATCTAAATAGTAGTAAAATAATATCTACACTAAACGACAAGAATAGTGTAGATATTATTACGAAATTTCTACAATAGGAAACAAAATTAAGACCTGACTTGACTACTCGAAACAGAGACACTCTGCAAACCAGCCAATCGAAATTCAATCAAGTATATTTCCGAACAAACATCGGCAATGATAATTTTTTTTTCGTAGAAAGATCAAGGATGATATATAGTTATAGGAAACACATTTTCATTTTATCTAACATAGAACACATCAATTGTTCGCTTTCTATCGCTATTTTATCGATTTCCAGTAAAGATAACACAGAGTTAAGTGTTATCTTAAACGCTAATTAATTGCTTTAAATGGACTGTAAGGTTGTGTTTGTTTTGTTTTAAGTAGGCCACTCTAGCGGCCGAAAAAATAGACTTTTTGCAGTTGTTTTTTCAGAAGTACTACAAAATTAATCGAGATTACAAAAAGGGGGTTTATTATACATATCAGTGACTGTATAAAATAATTTTTTTTGTAGTGATTAATTTCAAAATATAGCTGCGCAGCGTTTTTGAAATGACGTCTCCGTTTTTATGAAGTTCACGGCCGGATAAATAGCTCCTGCAATTTTTTAATTATGACGAGCCGCCGATTTTTTTTTCTATCATATATAAGAATAGCTATAGAAGTACATAGGACATTTTCGATATATTGATTTTTAGCAAAAAGACGCACTCTTAAAGTGAAAAGTGACAAATTTGCCTTAAAAATCGCCAGATAATTGTTAATAACAAATGATCTATGCAATATTAGAAAAAAACATCTACGTCCTTCCATAGACAATGTATTTTTGAAGATGTATTCCAAATTTCAAGTTAATCGGTCGAAAATTGTTTGAGTTATGTTTCCGGCCAACTTAAAAAATGCAATGTTTTGAGATAAACGCGTTTAAAGTTTTGAGTAGACTCGCCGCGAACCCGACATTCGCTTTTACTAAAATTCAAAAAACAAGTACTTGGAGATTTTTGCCGGCCATAACCTTTTGGAACATCACTTTTGAGGCCCTAGGGAACTGTTCAAAAAGAAAAAATAAAGAGAAATCAATTTTTCGAAAATTCTAGATTGGTCTACCCCCTTAATCGATGCGAAATAGCTATTTACCATAAATTTCAATATCAGTGAAAAGTATTTAAACCAAAATAATGGGCGTATATATCCTTAAACAGATTGTATATGAAAAATTCTACAGTATTGAATAATTTTTTTAGTATGTTACTAATGAAGCAAATTTACAAGATATATGAAAAATGTATTATTGAAATTGAAACTTTTTTAATATTGACGTACCCAGTCATACGGAATTCCAGGTTCTTCCTTCGATCCTGACGTATACTTTGCGTCCTTTTCTTCATCCTTGGTAATCACTTCGTCGTCCGATTTTTCTTCTTTTTCTTTTTCCGGTGGCTCGTCCTTCTCTTCCTCCTTAGTCGTGTTACCCGGGCCGATTCTCGAGTTGCCGGTTTGACAAGAACCGACGGATTGTTGAGGCCTCGGCATGCTCGTGCATTGTCCCTCGTTACCGTTGTAACCAGTCGAGGAGTTGTCCGGAGGCAATGGTTGACCCTGGACGCTGACACTGCTCGTCGTTTCCTTCACGGTCTTGTCATAAGCTCCTGGTGTCGGTCCTCGTGGCATGATCGATCCTTGAGGATTTTTCGCATCCTCCGTATTCTGCGTACTAGGATAAGTCTCGTAGGACTGCGAATTTCCATAACCCTGTCCCTGATAATAATTATTCTGATAACGATTAGTCGCGGGCTCTCGGAAATATTGATCCTGATTGTTGGTACACTGCTCCGGGCGGCCGGGCTGCGAATAATTCCGCTGCCAGTAGGGATCTTCAGAATTTTTATTATACTGACCCGAAGGATTCTGATTACCGTCCGGAGGATAATTTCCCATTGATCCCTGCGGCTGACCTCCCGGATGCGGGTTCTGCATGTAATTCGGGTTTGGATTCGGAGTTGGGTTTCTTCCTTGGCGGTCGATCGGATACTCGTGGTTCGGACCGGGAGCGGGATAATTTTGCATCGGTTCTCCGGGATTCATCCCTGTCGACGGATTTTGGGGCCCGGAATAATTCATCGATGGATTCTGGGATATTGGCTGCGCCTGTCCCGGTTGGCTCGGGCCATACCTGTGAGGCGTCTGTTGTCCCGGTGGTTGCTGACCTCCTGAGAAGTTTCCGGGCTGACCCGGAGGCTGATTAGGCGCATTCGGTGAATAAGCAGCATTCTGGTTGCCCGATTGTGTTCCCGAGGCTCCGAGGTGACTCCCGGCATATCCCTGCATGTTTTGAGTCGGTGGAGTCGGGCCCTGACGTTCGGCCGGGTAACCATGATTTTGCGGCTGTTGAGGCAACGAACTCGACGTCTGATTCGCGCCGAAAGGTTGACTCGTACCCGCGTTCGTTGGATTCTGATTTCCCGGATATCCGCGCATCGAATTCTGTCCTGGAGCTGGCACATTGGGGATGTAACCCTGCTGATTGCTCTGCGCCATCGGAGCTTGCTGATTTCCCGAGTATCCGTGAGCCGGATTTTGCGACTGACTTCCGGCCTGACTCGCCGGATATCCGTGAGGCTGGTTCTGCATGGGAATCGTAGGATTTTGCTGCGTCGACGGATATCCATGATTAGGATTGTGACCCATTATGCCGGCGTTCTGCTGATTCGGAGGAAAATCACGATTCTGACTTCCACTCGGGGCTGAAGGATTTTGTGGCTGGCTCATGTAGTTCTGGCCCTGATTACCGGCAGCTGCGTTCTGCGATTGATTTCCTTGATACCCGAGTCCCTGATTTTGCATCTGATCGGAACGACCGTACAGCTGACTGTTGGACTCATTCGTCGGATAATTCTGGGACTGATTCGTTCCGTAAGAATTGTAATCATTCATCGAAACCGTCCCTTGGGGCATTCCGGAAGGAAAATTAGTCTGCTGTCCAGGAGTCTGTGGATAATTCGCCGTTTGATTGATGTTCGAGGGATAACGTTGATCTCCGAAACCGTAGGGCCTCGGAAACATTCCCGGGGCTTCGTAATTACCGCTCGGCGCGCTTTCAGGACGAAAATCGCTCGGAGGTGCAGGAGTCGCGAATCTCGGGTTTCCAGACTGCTCATTATTCCCGACATAATTCTGTTGTTGATTCTGATAATTCTGAGTCGCGTTGTAGCCAGGAGTTTGCTGAGAGTACGATGAAAAGGGTTGCTGAGAATTACCGTATCTTGGCTGGCCCTGCTGATTGTTGTAAAATTCATTGTATTCGCCGTGATTTCCATCGTTCCGATAGTAATTGTTCTGCTCGTTTGGCCTGTAATTCTGATATCCCTGAGGATAATTTCCTTGTTGTCCCTGGTTCGGATAAACCGAATTATTTATCGGTGCCGGATAATTGGAGGGAAAGTGTCCCGGCTTGTTGCCAGTGTGGGCGTTCTCAGCCTCGTTGACGTTGTCGTTGCTCGAAGACGATGACGACGTTGGTGGGACGCTCGCGGCTGGCTTGTTCTTCAGACTCGCAGCGTTCACTTTTTTCCCCTTTTTCGGCTCGCCCTTCGTCTGTCGGGTTTTTCCGCGTTTTCCCCCCGGCGCCGGTTTCTCTCCCATCGTTTCCTCGAGATCCAAGTCGTCCTCCTCGTTCGCTTGCCTCTTTCGCAGAAAATGATACAAAATATCCGGATGGTTCCAGATTTTGCAGCAAACCGCAAAAGCCTTCAGAGGATTCGGGACCGCGCGTGTTTTCACGACCTGGTTCATGAAAGTGTCGTACAATTTTCGCTGATGGGGCGTCATTCTCACGAGTAAAATATACTCCTCTTTCCTCGGCAAGGATATTTGTAACACCGAGTGCGATCTTCTCTGCACGAAGCCCTCGAGCAGCGCGTGCAGAACATGAGCCCGATATCGCATGAGTCTTATGTCCTGCGGAGTCGAATCAATGCACTGTCCGTTTTGTATAGGTCTCTCGAACATGTTGCAAAATTCGCTCTTCGTGCCCAAATAATTCGGTCTCACAAAGTCAACCATGCACCAATATTCCAAGAGATTGTTCTGCAATGGATAACCCGTGAGAACGATCCTCCTCTTCGTCTTCATTTGCTTCAACGCCATGCTGATACTCGCGTGAGAATTCTTTATTCTGTGTCCCTCGTCGCAAATAACCAAATCTGGCCCAGGGCTCACCAAGGCGGTATGCATGTCGTCCAGAAGTCCTTTATTTTTGTCCTCTTCCTCGACATCAACGGGATCCTTGAACGGTTGATTTCTCTTTCGTTTGGCCTTGTTCGGCTTTTTCAAGGACAGCTGTCTGTAAAGTTCGTAACCGATTAGCAAAACGCCCCCGGTTTTCTGCCACTCGTGAATAACGCGAGCTCGCGCGGCCATCGTTTTGTGTGAATCGTTTAAAATGTGAAGCCGAAAGTGTCGGGGTCGGACAGTCATCCCTATCGGCGCGTCAACGCTGTCGGGTGTCTGAACTTTTTCCGCAGCCTTCTTCTCCTCCGGAGCTTCCTGTTTCACCGCGGTCGACGTCGAATCGTCCTCCTTCTTCACACCATCCTCGACTCTCATACTCCTCTCCCCCCCGACTGGCACCTGCGTCATTTCCTCCTTTTTTATCTCGTGACCCAGCATCGGCTGATGCTGCGGTGCCGTCGGTGGATACGAACCGTAGGGTTGACCGGGTGGAGGATTTTCGTACCCCGGATACATCGTCGGCCCGGGAACATGATTCATCCCTGAATACATTTGAGCCGGATCGTTACGATTGTGTACATCCGGATATACGGGTTGTCGAGCCTCCATTCCTGGATAAAAGCCGCTCGACGGCTGATTATTCATTCCATAATTCGATCCAGGAATATGTCCAGGTCCAGGTGGTCCGACAGTTCTCCCCGGCATACCGTGATGAACCTCCTGCTTCATGGGATCGTAAGCCTGTCCCTGTGAACCGTACATCGCGTTCGTTGCCATCCCTGGATGATAATTTGCCTGCATGTGAGTCCCATCCATCGAGGGCTTGTTCATCATTCCGTCTTGAGCATAATGCGGCATCATTCCGTGATTATCGTATGGTTGCTGTCCATAAGGATTCTCGGCCATCATGTGCGGCTGATGAATAGCTTCGTGGCCCATACGGTGCTCCGAATCGGTGCTTATAGGCCTCGACATGCTGGAAATGTCGCTCTGGCTGCCTACTTCGTCCTTGATCTCATGCTTGGCTTCCACTCCCGATTCCATCTTGACATTAGCGATATTAATATTTTTGGGCTCATTGCTGAGCGTGGCTGGATCTTCGTACGGTAGCCACATGTTGAATTCAGCCAGCCAATTTTGGAGCGTGTTTATCGGCATGATGCATAGCACAGTCTTAGCAGTCGTGCAGCGAAAAAATATGTCGCAAAAACTGGCGACCTGGAGGGTCTTGCCGAGGCCCATACTGTGAGCTAGTATGCAGCCGAAGCCGGAGCTGCTCTTGTACCTATCGATGCTCTCGACGATATTGTCGAAGAGAAATCTTATGCCTCCGATCTGATGAGGTTTTATTATGCGGGCGACCTGAGGAGCGAGATAAACGTCGGGCTCGGTGTCCGGGTGACCGACGTTTATTAAAACTCTGCCGTGCTCGTCGGGCAAATTGTAACGATCGTTCGTGTGCATACCGGAGTTTGAGGGATCATCCTCGTTGTCGGTCTCCTCGGCGCCGCTGGGATCGCTCAGGACAATGCAGTCGTCGTCGGAGCTCTCGCTCGAGCTCGATATCGTCACAACGTCCTTGCCCTTCATCGGTTTTCCGGCCTTGGCAGCGCCGGAGACCTTCCTCAGCGCTTGCATCTGTTTCTCGTGTATGAGCGCCTCGTCGCCGTCGAAGTCGGACAGCTCCGAGTCGGAGTAATACTCGAGACGCTCGATCGGCTCTTTTTTCGGGACTACGGGCGAAATACTCACGGACGGTGTCATCATTCGGATTCTCTGTTGCAGCATGTTCTGCTGGGTACCGCCGCGATTGGCAATTCGCGATATCGAGGTCTGGGAACCCGGTTGGGCCATTCCGCGTCCCTTCTGCCACCGCACGCCCTCGGCCGGGCGTCTCAACGCATTCTGCATTCCCGAGCTCGTTTGCGTACCGGCGACGCCCGACGTTGCGTTTACCTTGAGCATAACGCTACCCGGTACTCGTACCTGCGACGACGAAGATGTACACGTACTTTCAGATATCGTTGTATCACCCTGATTCTGTTTTCCCTGAAGTAGACTTATAACCCTCGTCTGGGTTTTGTTATTCTGTCGGTTAATAGCTATCTGACGTTGTACCTCACGTATTATTCTCTGCTGTTCCTGCACTCGACGAAGACGCTCCATCTCCTGCCTCTGGGCCGACAGTGTCGCCTCGTCCAGCTGCGTCTCGTCCATAACTTCGCGAATATTTCGCCTCATGTTCGCCAGCTTCTTTTCCGCTTTGGTGTCGCACTCCGAGTCCTCGTTACCGTCCTCTTTTTTCTGTTTTTTCTTCGTCCCGTCCATGCTGTCCGGATCGTGACGCCTCTTGTTCCCGTCGACGTCCTCCTCGCCACCGGACATACCCTCCGACTTGTCATTGTCGATACTCTCACTGTCATCGTCCTTCAAAGGCTGACCAAGAAGATCCGCTTCTGTAACCTCTTGACCCTCGATCGGTGCTCCTTTTTTTTCATAAAAAAAAAACAAAAAAAAACAAACAAACAAACAAAAACACCGTGAATTTTTTTCAAACATTCGAAAAGTACACACCACTAACAAGTGCTCTTCCAATCTTTATTCAAAAATAATAAAATAATAATGACAATGTACTGACCTTTAAGAATAATAATCTACTGACCTTCTAATGGTAAAGTATCCAAAATATTAACTGGTTCAGAGTCATCCTCCGGCGAGGAGGACTCCGAGTGTTGCCTCTCAGACTCCATTCTTACGCCGATTTGCGTGTCTATCGTTTCGTCCAGATCCATATCATCGCCTGATCCCTCTGAACGCACTTCTTCAATTGCATCAGGTTTAACGGTCTCGTTCTTCTTCTGACGTACGACGTCGGTCGATTCGACACTTGACAGATCCGAGCTATCATCGTTCACTGTTTGCGAGCCTAAATCGTTGTTCGTTATTCCATTATTTGTCGTTTCAATTATTTCAGTAGATCCAGGGCTATCTCGCGGTATTACGCGCTCAATCGTTACGTCACCAATTCGTGTTAGCAAACTATCTAAACTTTTCGACATGTTTTGCACCAAACAAAGTTGAACTATATCTCTACTTTCGTTTGAATTCCATGAAGCTAGAGTTTACTTGCAAATTAAACACTTGCTCTAATTTTCTGAGTCTCGGAATAATTTATTTGCCCTTTGAAATTAGTGCCGCTTTAAAAATCTTACATTGTTGTTTCGACATAGGAACAATCTTCGGTCCCAGTGAATTATGAGCCTGTGAAAAATAGATTCATTGAGAATGAGCAAGAATTGACAATTAGCAACAGTCAAAAGTATTGAGCAGTGTTTGACTTGCAACATGGGAATTTCATGGATGAGTTTCATATTTGCACCTTCGCATGACAAAGTTTTTCATTTGTGCGTTGATAAATGAGAAGCATTACGAAACTTGACGCAAGATGTTTATGAAAATATTCGCTATAATCTATTTGTACAAGATTTTGTTTTCAGTCTATCAATTGAATAATTGTATAGAAAGGAGATTTGTTCACATTTTTATAACACATGTTTGATTCACGAGTATATAATGTGTGTTGGAAACAATGAAGGACCGAAACGAAGGATGATGTCAAAAAAATTGAGCATAGCGAATCCTAAAAATGTGTTTCTAGCCAATTAAACAAAAAACAGCTATGCACGTTGAGGCTGAAAAAGGTTAATTTTGGTCTTGCAAACATAAAAGTAATTTTTAAAAAAGCTATTTGAATGTAGAATGATACGCAGGACAAATAAAAATGTAAAAAGTGAAATTTATTGAAGGATTATATTGAGAAATAGACGACAGACACTGGGCGTTAGTCTACATTTTGACCAAACTTTTTTGCCATAAGAACATTTTGGAGTACAATTCAGAGACAAAGGAAAATATCAGTGTTGCTTGTTAATAATTATTACAAATAATTATAATTCTTGCGTAAAAGAACCTTGGAATAGAACTAAGAATAGGATATCTGTCGTATACAAAGTATGCGAAACATGCAAGACGACGAAAGGTCCGCAGTAAAGAAAAAATCAAAAAAAAAAATGCATATTTGTTGATTATAATAAACAAACGATCATTGCCTCAAGAAGGACACAAAATAATAATGCCGATGAAGGAATTTTGTGAGCAAAATCTCTGGACGCTGACACGCTTCTTTCTACTGACATTTTATATAGAATCGTTACCAAAAAGCATGAAAATGAAGTCAGAGATGAAAAAGTAATGAATTGGTTGAGCAAGTTCCTGGATTAGTCAACATGTAGAGTGTGGGGAAGAGAAAAACAATCATTCTTTCTTGTGCAAGAATCTTGTGGAGTAAAATAATGCAGAGCAGGTGAAAAAAAGTATCTTGTGTTGTGTGTTGATAATTCGTGTAAATAATGAGGTGACTCCCGGTGCAATAAGGAGCTCAGGGTGGGAACTGTCAAACGAGAAAAGGGTGTATAAAGAAACACAGACGAATGTTTGTGTTTACGGATAAAGGTTTTTTTTTGTGACACTGGAGGATTGACGGTAAGATAGCGACGTACCTGTCGGGCCGAAATATCGTATGATCGCCTTGTCGTTCATGAATCTCAATGTGTATTATCGTGAAGGCTTCGACTCGTCTTAATTAGTCGTTTAATTGGGCGAAATAAAAGAACACACACACACACACTCGATGGACGCCATAGCGTCGTTGTTCTCTCGGGTCCGCGGCAATCTCGCGGTATTGCCCCGTGGTTACTATGTTACGAAAAATTACCAATGAAATATCTGGCCACTCGGTGGCTGATGATTATCCATTGAGGCGACAACGAAAGCGTCCGTCCAACTCTCTCTCTCTCTCTTTCCCTCTCAAACCCGAATTGTTTTTTTTTCCAATGAATTTGCGGCTATCCTCGAGACTTGATATTCTCATGAAACTTTTTGCACGCGTCGTTCAACTCTCGCTTATCGCGGCATTTTTCTCTCTCCCTTTACTTCATCTCTGTCTCACTCTTTCGGGCTCCCTCGACTCTACGCGGACAACTTTCCACGGAGAGTGTACGCACCACCACTCGATAGACAAACGCCATTTTGTATCTCGCTACGTATTTCCGTTGGTAATGCCGGAAATTTCAGTTTTTGCATGTTCACAACCGTCCTCATCAGGAATCAAATTTTCAATCGGTGCAATGAACAAGAATTTGTTTTGTTGACTTTGAAGCAGCTGTGCAAAACCTGCCGGGTATAGTAAATAGATCTCCATATATATACGCGCGATTATTTCATTCTCGCGGGAACGCTTTTGAAAATATCGCTGCACAAAGCTAAACAATTTTCCAATGTTTTATTGCCAATTACACCTAAGTCACAACTAATCGTACTTACGTAAACACATTTTTTTAATCATCGTACTCTACAGGAATTATGAGAAAATATTTTTCGTCGCATTTTTACAACAGAAACGAGTTTCTCACTTAAATTCTTCTTTTCTACCCTTTCACTTGACATTTTTTTTTACATCTTGTATAATCTTAAAAAAATCTTGAGTTTTAATCTTCAATCATTCATGCGAAACGTCTGCATTTTTTTATATGTTATGTATTCTATTTTTTATAAAGTAAACATTACATTGTCTTATCAATAATAACAGCGATCATCAAAATCATTGGCCGATCAAAAAACTGTCGGCTTTTAAATAGCAAGTACTTGATTTACGGATCGAATTATGCTCGTACTTTGAATTTATCTTCATCCAGCCTCGATAGACCACATTCTGAACAAAATCTGATAAAATATTATTCAATTTTATAAAGTTCTTGCTCAACGAAGAACAATATACGATTGAATCTTCATTTATCAATAAAATATGTCAGCCGGTGTCACTTATATACAGAGATTGCAGGTACAATATAAAATCGTTTTTAATTATGATACAAGGGTATCAAAGCATCCTTCGTGTTACTGATCTCTGAGAAGAGACTTGTCTGCTCGATGCTCCGGTATCTTAGTTGCGATGCTTTAATTTGCTGTTTCGCAAGCATCGATCCAATCATTGTAAACATCCAGGGGTTCGGACAGCAAGTTTATAGTCGTTTGAAAGTCTTCCATACATACTCTGCAAGTTATTCTCGCAGTATTTCTCGACTTGTCCCTAAAATTGGAACAATATAAAAAAGAAAAGAATGTATTTCACAGTCACGATGCATTATCGGTATAAAAATGACAAATGCCGGTGTCATTGTTGGCATACGTACATCTTAACCTCGCAGGACTTTTCGTGATTACAAAATGGACAGTTGAATTGTGTATCCAGAGGCATAATAGCCTTTTTCTTGCTCGGGGGCTTCCGTTTACTCTTTCTGCGTCCCATTCTGTCAATAAAATTCTACAAGTTTGCTCTTTTTTTTTGACCTTTTACAGTTTTGATAAAACCGTAAACATTGCAAGGCGCTTATTTCTTATTTTTGCAGCGGCATCTCGCTTTATTTTTTTATCGAATAGATTCGAGTGCGAGTGGCGCTGTGAGCTAATGCTTACAAGACACCATTTTTCCGTACTCGTCGGTACTCGGTGAAGGTAGCTGCGGATAGAAACTTTCAAATTTTTATCATGATCAGTAATGTTCTTTTATTTACATCCAAAGTAAATGATAAAATTAAATAAATGAACAAGATTTTTATTATGAAAAAAAAATTATAAAAAAAGATCAACTTTTTTTTCATTTCTTTTCAAGTTTCCTACTTATGGATTATAAAGTGATTTTAGTTTTAAAAAAAAATGTACGTGTGCACATTCCTGATGATTTTCTCACCTTATTTATTGGTCAATTTGTTGCGACAAATGAAAATAGTATGAGGAGCCTTTTTAGATTTTGATAATAGAATTTACTTGCGTAAAATATCGTAAGAGCAACATTCTCAATCGTGATGCGTAAAGGGAATTCATTTTTTGAAACAAATTTTTACACTGATAAACGTATCTCCCATATCCTTTATCAACATTGTTGATGACATTATTCTAGTATTAAATGACCACAAAATTCAAGCACGATAATAATAAATAATAATAATAATATATTTTAAAAAGATAAAAATTTTTTTTTTATCCAATAGAGGCAAACAGCACATAATAAATTTCAAATATTAAGAATACTGTAAATAATTGGCTCTCCTCAGCAGATATCTCTACAGAAAATAACTAAATTTAACAAAAAAAAAGATTGAAGAAATCTTTTTCACTAAATAATAAAAATTTATAATAAATGTTTCAACTAATTTTTTCTAATCTAAATTTATATGAGTCGCGAATTATGAAAAAAATGCCATTTTTTTATAAAAATAAAAAATGAAACAATAAAAAGTTCATGATAAAAATTCGTAGGATCTGTTGACGATTGTCACCAAATCAATTGTATAAATAAATTGTAGACGTTCGAGAGTATAGAATCATTTATTTGACATGGTCAATGTTTTTATATTTATTCATTCAATTTATTTTAAAACAATATGTTCATTTGGAGGACGCCATTCCTCAAGAAATGAATATGATATAGTAAATACGTTCCTTTTTACAATTTATACCATATACACAATAATATAAGGTCATTATAATAATGATAATGCAAACCTAGGGCGCAAACAGTAAATGGAAAACAATCAATCAAAAACGAACAAATGTATATATTGTTCATATGTATAGAGTACGCGTTGCAGTGAATCATCCCATAACCACAGCGGCAAATCTACCTGTATTTCGCATTTACAGACTGTCATTCGTATATTTTTTTACAATTTTTCTTTCTTTTCATTTCTCTTTTTCCTTCTGCCTTTCTCTCTCTCTCTCTCTTCCTCTTTATCATACTCTTTAATTCTCGCATTGTCAATAAAGAGTCTCAATTCGTTCAAGCTGAGATTATATACTATAAAATAGATAAAAAAGCCCTGTTCACAAAATATCTCGCAATTATTTTTATGTATATATTGTCACGGTCTTTCTCGTATTCTCTTTTATATTTCTTTTAATTGTTCCTTTTTCCATTCCGCTGAACTCCTCTTCGATCCTTCAGCCGAGTACCGAGTACTGTGCAATTGGATCTTTTTAGACGCCCTTCATTTCCCATTTTCCTCTCGAATCCCCGAATTTCCCTCCATTCGTGCGTGCACAATCCACGTCGTGCACCGAGAACGCGTTCCGTACGCAAGGAAAGAAAACGAAATAGAATGGAAAATCGCTTCCGAGTAATCGTTCGGCGCGCGAAATGCAACGCGTTTCAAACAAATGAAAAGCCAACCTCAAATAATAGAAGAATAAATTATTCGGTATCGTGCCTTCCCCATTTTCTCCGTGAGTACGTTGAGAGAGAGAGAAAAAAAATGTTTTTTTTTGTTTTTTTTTTGTTTTTTTTTTTCAGTAAACTCTCGCGAGTGCCAAATATTCATACAGCAGGAACATATAAATAGAAAATTCATCTCGGAATTGACAACCGCGTTCGTTGAACATTCTTCATCGTTGAAATACAAATTATACGAGTTCAAAAATAAGATGACAAAGTAATAAAAATAATTGAAGGAATAGTAATAATATCGATACAGTAATAATAATCATAATAATAAGAATAATAAGAATATACGATACAATGTTATTACATAATAATATCATATAATGCAATTCAATATAGTTATATAATATTATTACATAATATTGATACAATAGTATAATAATAATAATAATAATAATAATAATAAAAATAAATAATAGTGTCAACGGCAGAGATGATATACTGCTAAGATGTGTTTTCTTCTCTATCTTATAATCATAAAGCCTGCGAGGTCAATGATCGATGGAACTCGCACGTTCATCACGTTTTTTTCTCTCTTCTTTCTCTCATATATTCCTTTGCGCAGCAATATTAGACAATTTCAATTTACAGGCCAAGTCACATGGTGCTCCGAAACATGTAAATATTCGATTTCACCCCTCGAACAGCGACATTCTCAAAAATTCTCCCAATCGAGAAAAGCAATCGCGTGATTTTTCTCCTCGTTCGAGTCTCGACCGGATCATCTTCACTTTTTTTTCATATAGATAAAAGTATATCTATGAAATAACGCAAATTAAAAGAAACAAAAAATTTGGAAATTTCACGGGATCGTCGAAATCTCGTTTTTTACGACATAAATAATAATAATAATAATAATAATAGTGATAATAATAAAAGAACAATGAAAAAATATTTGGGTAGTGAGCACGAAAAAAAAACGGAGCGATGTACAAATTTCTCACGATGCCACTATGCGTTTTACTTCCAATTGAGTTTATTCGTTCACTTTAACTCGAACAATGTTAGTTAAGTAACAATAAGATTAGTGTCAACAATTTACCGTGTCATCGAAGCGGTGACTCGGCCATGTCTCTCAGCCTTCACACCAATAAATATAATAATTAATTCATTAATCAATAATAATAATAATAATATATTTATTATAATAATAATAAAATAAATAAAAAGCGAGTAGGTAAATATTTCTCATTAAGCGAGTTTGGTCTCTCCTTGGTGCGGTTGCCATTCACATGTCTCTCTTTCTCTCTTTCTTTCTTTCTCTCTCTCTCTCTTTCTTTCTTTCTCTCTCTCTCTCTTTCTGTATTTTTGTTTGCTCTTGTTTTATTACTTCTTCACAATCGTTGTCCTAAAACTGTTGCATACGCACGGCTCTCAACTTAGAAAAGAGAAAACAAATTATATATATATATATATTTTTTTTAATATATAAAAGAAAACAAACTAATGGGAAACGCTCGTCATTGCTAGATTGTCCGTTTGCCTTTCGTTCAATCCCCGAGACTCGAGCGATATTGCGCGACGCGAGCTCCGTATGAGAGTGTAGAACGTGCAGATATTTGGATTGATTTATTTTTTTTTTTTTAACGACGTACGAGGATCAAATTTATTGATTTTAGAACTCTTTTTTCAGAATTTTCTCTGTCGCCAACTGTTTTTATTCATAAAAATTTTGAGAGTATTTGTGTCACAATCGTTGCAGAATAATAAAATAAGCATGAAAAAATGTACGATCTTCTCCTCCATCGGACACGACGGATACTCCAATTTACAATACCGAACGTTTTTTCCAAAGTTTCACGGAGACAAGAATTTCGAATCCCAATTTCAAATTAATAAATCGAATGCGTACTCGTAAAGAGTAAATTAATTATTAAACGAAAATGAAACAATATATATATATATAAATATGTATAATTGCGCACCGCGCGCGATGCTCACGGATTCGCTAAACTCCTCTGTCCCCGCGAGCTCGCAATCGTCGTCGCAGCTCCGTCACGAACAAGGTACGGTTTCGCTCTAATAACTCTTGACCATCCTTCCCACTCCTTGCACTCCTTTTTTTCTATCTTTTTTTTTTCATGTTTTTGGCACAAACGCGAGGACAGATCAGTTTAGTTTCAACGTCGATCGATAAACGCAAATTATTTATAATACAAATTTTTATACCCACACACATTTTCAAATATGCATCTTTGCACATGAATATATGCATTAATCTGCGTATATACAGACATGCGTGTATCGCTCGATAAGAATATAATAAAATAATTGTGATAAAATATCAGTAACAATATGTTTCCGTTAATAATAAGAATAATCATAATAATATTAATAATAATAATAGTAGTAGTAGTAGAGTTCTTGTGATTTGTGTGTGGTATCGTACACGCATATTCACATACACACATATATAAATTTATATGTGCATACGCATATGAATATGTTACGATCGTAATTGTAATCAGTGAAGGCTCGTGTCGATACGAACTGCGTTCTCAGAATCTTTTCGGGGATTGCCTGACTCTATTTTTGTTTTTCTCGATCGCTCTCAGATTTTTCTGTCTCTCTTTTCCTTTTATTCTCGCGTATTCTCACTCTTTTTTTTTTACACGACTAATTGTTTGATTCAGCTTTGTTTTTTTTTCGGGATGGTCGGATTATCATAATACAAATGAATATTCTTGCGATAGTTACAAATAATATTGTCGAAAAAGTAAATGATCGCTGCGTTTGAGAGAAATCGAGGCTAACGTAAGAATTTTGGTTTTTTTTTCGGGCCTCGCGCGAACATGAGCGTACGAGGGAGCGCGAAGAGATTACCCGGTCGAACGCTGGAGAGTTTCTGGCCTGGTATACGTCATACGAATATATCATAATGTATTATATGATATACATGATATTTCTTATAAATATGGGTCTCGAAAATATCGAAAAAATTTTTTTGATAGCGACTTTCTTTCTCCCTGGTCATCTACATCTCTTTCGCGCTTTTTTATTCTTTCTGTCTTTCTTCGTATCCTCAATATTTATTTTCCTTCGTCTCGTAATAGATTCTATTCGACGTTTTTATTCCATGATTATTTGCTGCTTTATAAAATTGTATCCCATGAACCATTGGACCACGCGCTCAGTGTACCTACGACCAGTCGCTCGCCAGATTTCGTGCCGTTTAAATCAATTCGTTCTCGTTACACTCTCGTTAATCACAATTAATATCGCGTACACGCGCGAGAGGCATAGCTCGAGGGTTTTCGTCATACTGGTGGACTGTCACGGGGACGAGACACATTACGATGATTTCCAGTTTGAACTCCGCTCGGTTAATCTGACGAGTTTACGCGACGGAAATCGAGTCGCGAGACCGTGGCAAAAACAACAAAAAAAAATGTTTACAAAGGGGACAAAACAAATGAAAAGAAAAAGAGAGACAGCGCTCTTACTACAAAATATTCTCAGTGAAGACAGAATTTCACGAGAATTTGCTTGGAATATCATCCTCGATAAGACGTGGTAGCAAAAATTGGGGCGGACGAGAGCTCGACCGCAAGAAAAATTTATGCGCGGTTTGAGACTCTGCCCTCAAGGCGGCGGCACTCACAATACCTATTTACAAAAATATACACATGAGCAACTTACATATTTACTCGGATTCTCTCGTTACTCATACTCTCCACGTACAAGATCCTCATCGGAGATTTGCCTCCTTTAAAGCCTCTCCACGAATTCTGCTCTATTTTTTTTCTCTCTCTCTTTCTCACTTTTTCTCCGTTTCCCTCTAAACTAATACGAAATTCTTTTCGAATATCTCGCGTGGCGCTTATTATCCTCGTATCCTAGAAACCACTACGTCCCCCCGTATTACGCTCTAATTAATGTAAAGAATTTGTATTTTTTGTGTATATAGATATTTATATTTATATATATATATATACTTATTAATAACGAGATATATATTTCAATATATCTTGTTTTGTGTGTTTATGTATATATATATATTTTTTTTAGTTGTTGGTTTTGTTCCTGTTGTTGCATATCAATGACTATAGTCTATTATTCGATTTCTCGCTCGGTTATCTACAAAAATTGAGTTCGGCCAATTCTTAAGATTACTCTGCTCTTGCGTCTGTGTACAACACTCGATTTGTATGGCGATTATCTCGACAGACCCGCGACCTCCCAGGCTCTCTCCCTCTCTTGTCCTCCGAAAGGAACTTCCGCTCTCCTCTCGTTCTCATATACATATACATTTATATATAAGTTTTGTGTATGTATACACTCGTATAGTTCTATATCTGCTCTTTATATATTTATTTTAATATGTAATATAAACTATAGGCTCGAGATGCGAGTTAGTCGAGAGGATTCGGATGAATCGGGACACGGTGTCTCGCGGATGGAGCAGCGACGACGCCGTCCTCGATTCTACGGACAGAGAGCCCCGAGGACACTCCGCTCGTCTCTCCCATTTTCATATGCACATTTTACAAAAGCAGGACATTTTGGGACAGAGAGACGCAGAGACGAGCGTCGATGCGCCCGGGTCTACCGATTGTTTCTTCCAACTTCCATATCTCATTTTATCACAAGTGGCGCCAATACGCGGACACGATCCACCGTGTCGTTTTCTCATTTTTTCTTCTTGCCTAGTTTCACCTTTTCGACGGTGCGGAGGTCTTCATCGATGCGACAATAAGGTACGATTGATCGGGTAACACCAGCTTGCTTTTTTCTCAGCTTCATTCCCTCGAGTGTGCTCTGGACGAATCTTATGCTCAGGCTCAAAAATCTTGCGTAGTCTTGAGAGAGAGAAGAATACCGCGGAAGATATATTTCGGCACTTCTCGCATCGGATTGCCAATTCCTCCGGTGGTCGTCGATGCTACTCGATCGACTCAGTAATCGCCCAAGTACGTTTACTCAATTCTTATTGCCTTCTCAACGGGATTGCCCTCGCAACGGTTACGTCAGCATGCTCGGATAAGTCGCCATGTTGTGCGGTAGCGACGTTATGTAATTCGGGGTTGGCGGGCGGGGGCTGTGCCACTGGGGTCAGAGGGCTCGCAACTTTTTTATCCCCGCCTGAACGTATCGCACCAGATCACAGAGCGAGCTCTTCAGCGTCAGAGGACCCATTTTTTCATCCAGCTCGATGAAGAAGTCTAAAATAACGAAATACACAATTAGTTATTCAACTAATTCCTACCTGATTTCATTTAATTTAAAAATCTTAGAGACGAATAAATAAAAATAAAAATTCGATGACAAATTTTGACTCGTTCGACAAATATTTCGTAATTTTTCTTTTGTTTTTTATGAATAACTTTATTTAGAAAAAAAGGATTTGAGTGGATTACTTTTGGTCGAGTATGAATCGTTTTAAATTTCTGTAGCGATAATTACCTCTGTGTTTCTCAGTCACAAGTGCATTCGCTTGATCCCAAAGCTCGTGACAGTTTATGAGCAATGAAAACTGGTGGTTCTGCTTCTGCATGGCTGTGTGAATGCTCATCGGTACGCTCACGTATGTTACCGCGGGTGGCTGACCCGCGACAGCGCCACGATTCGCCAACTCGCCGCTGCTGTAACCGGAACTTTGACTGCCGACCGAGCCAACCGAACCGGCGGGCGATGGGGTCGGGGACAAGGACGGTGTACTTTGACCCTCCGCTTGAACGAGCGTTGGTTGTGCTGGCTGCAAATTGCAGATATCAAAAGTAGAATTTATTTTTTTTTTCACCGGAGCAAAATTAATTACAATTCAGAGTAAAACATATCACCAACCTTTTGATGATAGTCTGCGAGTATTTTCTGGTACTCTTTTACTTCGTGTTCGCGCATTTTGAAGAGCTTCAGATAGATCAAGGACTGGCACCACAAGCTGTAAGCATAGTCGGCAAAATTGAGTATTTTGCGATATTTACAGCTACATCGAAGTTTTTATAAATTCAAAGCGACACATCTCTAATTCAAAACCAGAACGTATAATAAAAATTTTCATTCGTTTCTACATTACGCAATGTTTATTGAATTTTGATCAAGTAATAACTCAAGATACTCACCTCAAAATCGCCAATTTATTGTGTATACTGCTCTCGGGAGAATTGTTTTGTTGACTCTTGAATTTCGAAGATATCCACCTGGAGGAAGATAAATAACGTTGCTAATGAAAAACCCATTCCAGAAGATTTTTATACAAACAAAAGAAAATAAAATTTTTTTCAACTTACTTTATGAGACTAAGGGTATCCTTGTACATGGTGAAGGAGGCTCTGTCGGTTACGGGATAAGATTCCATGGCATGTCCGGTCAACAAAAAGTACAGTACAGCCTCCAAGTATAGCATGCCTTGCGCCGTAAGGTCACGTTCCTCGTCCGCGCTGTGCTTCAACCTCTTTGCTTCCGTCAGGTACTGATTCTGGTCCCTGTATCAACGAATAGATCGAGCAAGTGATTAAAAAGTTATCGCGATTCAAGGTAGTCGGTTCTTAAGTACAAGTCTATAAAAATGGTCGACCAGTGGCGGTGAAAAGTTTCTTACCTATCCAGATCTTCCATAACTTCGTTCTGGTGATTGAAGTAGGAATAATAGACTCGCTGGGGTGGCGCCGCCGGCGGTGGTAACAAATTCAAGTCGGGCTTTTCTTCCCGCTCGTGGTTCGTTGGCTGAACGTCGTGCTGCTGCGTATAAAAGGTCGAACGTCAATTTATCGGAGCAAATGGCTCGTTGCGATGAATTTTCATGCATTTGGCATAGCTTTTCCTTACCGAATTGGACGAGGATCTCGAGGTACTCGGCTCCTTGTCCGCGTGTTTCCGCTTCTTCTTCTTCTTCTCTTTGTGCTCACCGCTACGCTTCCCCTTCAAGTCCACGGAGCAAACACTCACACCCGATACCGAACTGCAACTCAAGTTACGTTTTCGCTTCGGCGCACTGCCGCTCATGCCAGCGGCTGGAGGAACACCACTCCCGTTGCCACTTCCACTCGTCCCGGAACTCAAATTCGCGGAAGAATTCGCGGAAGAGGTACCACCGCCACCACCGTTCGCGGAGTTACCGCTACCACCGGGAATCGCGCGATTTTTCAATTCCATCTCGTTGGACTCGCTCTTCGGAACGCCACGTTTACTCTTTGGCCCGATCTCGTCGTCGTCGGACACTTTAACACTCGCGGGGTCATGTGTCCTTAGTTCCGCCGCCGAGGACGGAGGCCTCGGGGTTTCGACGATCTCGCCTTCCTCCGGAGTCGACGGTCTCGGAGCCGAGTTCGTTGACGGGACAGCGCTCGAGTTTCCCGAGGCCTGTCTCGAGGACGGCCTCGACGGTGGCCTCGTGTCCGGCAGCTCCGTACGTTGTCTGAGCTCCTGTCCTCTTGACGGTTGGGGTATGTGTGGAATTTTGTTGAGATCAAGACGACACAGCAGTCTCGGTATACCGTTTACGTAGGTCAACGGTGGAATATTAGTCACGACCGAAGCTTGCGAGGATGGCCTCTTGTACGGACTCTCGCTACCGGTCGGCGTACTCACGCTCCCGGTGTATTCTTCGACGTAGATCCCACATTTTCCGCCGCCCTTGCCGCCTTTTCCTCCCTTGCCGCCGCCCTTGACTCCGCCTTTCGAGCTCGAAAAAAGTTTCCTCAGCGTGTCACTCTTCTTCTTGTCCTGGACGTTGCCACCGTCCTCCTCCTGCAGCTTCGGCGCCGGGCTATTGTCGCTGTCCGAGTTGTCCGGCGACGTCGCGCGCGCCGTCAGCGGGGCCCTCGGCCTCGGAGGAACTCGGGCGACCTGGATCCGATTGTTCCTCAACGCGACCTCGGACTCGCTGTCGGAATCACTCGCGCAGCCCGACGCGTTCGTTATCCTCGATCTCGGCCGTCGGGACTTGGACTTGGCCGGACTTTTCTTCTTTTCCGTCTTCTTCATCGGCGATTCTCCGTGCTTGCTCCGCTTTACCGGTAACCTCCTCCAGCGAGCATCCTCCTCCGAGCCGCTGTTCTTCCGCGTCGGTTGCTCGTCCTCGCTCGACGACACGCTCAGTCGCGTTCGACGCTTCTCCGCCACCGGTCCCGGTGAATTTGTCCGAGGTCTCTCCGACTCCGAGTCGCTCGAATGTTCCTGCGACCTGCAAACAGACGCCAAACATTTTTATCCCTTCATTCATTATATCGAAAATTATACTATTTATCGAGTTTTATTGCTTATATTTTTTAATGAAAATTAATAAAACTTATGCAGCTATTAAAATCAATACTTTTAATATCTTGCAATTTTTCTCGTCAGTGGTCATCGATATATCGAGAAAATGAACATTTCTGGGCCAAGCATTTCAAGCTTTTCTCTATACATTTATTACTAAATGTTCTATAGGTACAGTCTAATCAAAAGTTATTATCTCAATTTATCTCCATACTGTTGTAGTTTTGAATTTGAAAAATCATAATCTTTGGATTTTTTTTAAATTGAAGAAAGCTTCTTTGAAGTGCAATAAAGAGCTACGCTAAATTTTAAGAAGGTTCACCATCTAGAATTGAAGATATTTAGGATTAAAAATCGCAATATTTAAAATTGGAATTTTCAACAATAAATATCTCGATTTTTATGTAGTGAATGTTCTTAAAATTTGATATGCATTTGCATATCACATCAAAGAAGGTTTGTGAAAATTTTCAATGAATTCCTATGAGAAAACGATAAAACTATACTGCCTTAATACGATAAAAATGTATCTTCAATCAAAATATATATTTCCGTCATCTATTTTTTTTATCATTTCATGTCTGTGATATTTAATAATACACTAATTTGACTCTCTCAATGTTGCACTACTGAAATGTACGAATGTAAAAATGTACGAATGTTCCATAAGAAGCAATGCTAAATCGTAGCAACTTTGGAGTTTGAGAATTTTCGAACTATACAATAAAACTATTTCAAATTTGGCGACATACATTTTTTTCGTATATTTAGAAAAAAACTACGATATTTTTAACCCCAAGACCCTACACAGGAATTTTCTAAGCCCAAGAAAATTGTTACAGTTTTGGAATTTCGAAAGTTTTGCTCTTTCAATTGCACTTTTCGCTGCAAAAATTAAATATGAGGTCTTTTCCCAGTTGTTCATTTCATTTTTCAGGATTCGAACTATTAAAAGGAAAAAAAATAAACCTCTGTACGATAAAGAGTGAGCTACATCGATTTAAAGTGCTGGGGTTAGCGTAACCCCAGAGCAGGTTATTTCTATCATACACATAGTGTGGGGTCCCAGAATTAAAAATATAGCTCATAGGTGTTTGAAGTAACGAGCTCCATTTCAATAAATTACCTTATATCGGTCGCATCGTCACTCGTGTCGACTGTAGGCTTCGAAATAGGCTGTTTTTTCTTCGGACTGGCAACCACGCGCGTTCTACTGCGAGCCTTTCCTCCGATGGACTTTGGATCCTCGGACGGAGTTCTCCGACCTTTCGGACTCTTCGTAGACTTTCTCGGGCGTCCGCGTTTCCTCGCGTCCTGGGGCTTGGGCTTGTTGTCAGCCTGCGATCTCGTCTCTTCGACGGACGGTCGGGTCGGCTTGTCGCCATCCGAGTGGTGATCACTGTCGCTCTGGAGCGACAATTGCGCACTTCTCGTCCTCTTGAGACCATCCTCCAGTTGCCAATCGTTGTTGTTCGAATGACTCGGATCGCTGCGACGCGTCCTCGTTTCCGAGGAAGCCTCCTCGGGCGAACTCTCGCGTCTGGCGGTATCACCCTGAAAAGAAAAAAAAAGAAAAAATTTATCAATTAGTCGGCCCTTTAAAAATAACCATCGAACTTTTACAATATGAAAATACCTTTTTTTTAAAATTCAAATCAAAGATAAGTGAAGCTACATTCCATTCCAATAGTCGTAAAAGGTTTATTCTCTTCATAAATTTGTGAAATTAAGACACTGGATTCATTTAAAAATGGCCAAGGAGAAAATTGTAGTATATGAATTATTGGAAAATAAATATCGTTGTCAATTGATTTAATCTTCTTCGGCTGGGATTGAATGTTGCAAAAGATTATAATATCTCCCAGTATTTACATTCTTCGGTAATTACCTCGACAACTAGTTTTTTTTTGTAATGTCATGTGATTAATAGATGATTAATTAACGTGTAAGAAAAAATTCTGTATTGCTGTATTCAATTTTCTCCTTCAAATAAACATATCAAACTTTATTACTGTATAAATTGGTGTGGAAATTTCGTTTAACATTAATTATATCAACGAACAACACTTGTTTTGTATAATTATAATGTTCCCAATATACATCCTATTGTTAAATTGCTCAATGATAACATTGAGTTTTTTTTAAACTTTACAAAGTATGTATACTAATCATATTGGTAAAAAAATTTTTTATATTAATATTGAGTTTTCCATAGATCTTAATCGAGGTTATACAAAGTTCAGATCTTTATTAGAAGGGAATTGTGTCTAACCTGCTCACTTCTTCCAGAGTTTTATATTTATTACGAATGCTGAATAATAAATTTGTAAAAAAATCATGTATTGATAAAAAAATGAGTCTAGCGACATAATAGATATTTATGTCACTCGGTTGGAAAGTGGCGATTTTCTGACAATCTCGATGTTGCGATATGAGTCTAAGATTTGTGGTACGAGTTTACGAAAACGAGTGTAAGTTTGACGTTATTTAAGTTCCATTTTTCGCAACAATCTTACGATTCACTATAAATAGAATCGATGTTGAAGTGAGCGGAGATAAGAATTTTCGTATCATCGTTATGCTTTGATTATGAAAATGAGCGATTTTTGATAATTAATTTCTCGGTAATGAAGTCGATGACCTACCTTGAAATTTTGCAGGAAGCTCATCATTTATAAGTATTAAAACCTCTAATATGAAATCTGACGAATTGTTTAAAGAGATAGGACTGCCTTAAATGTATAAAAAAGGGTTAAAAGGATTGTCACCTGAGCCGACTTGTTCTCGGTGCTTTGATCGCCGGACTGGACGGCGGACTTTTTGAAAAAACTGCTGAGATTCCAACGCTTGGATTCCTCGACCGGAGGTTCCTCGACGGTTGGCTTTGGGGAAACGGAGGGTGGGGTTGTGGGGCCTTTCGCGGGTGCAGGGGCGATTTCATCTTCGGAATCGTCGCTGCTGTCGGTGCCGGAGTCGGAGCCCGTGTCGGAGCTCGAGCTCGCGCTTCCGGAGCTCTGTGGCGCCTGACCCGGGGGACTCGGTGGCCTTTGGTGAATGATCTTTGGACTCGGCGAGCGTTTGCCCGGTGGACTTGCCGGAGGCGGTGACAGCACTCGCTCCGGCGTAACTTGCTTTGGCGGTGTCATCGACGTCGGCGGACTCAGCGGCCTCGCCGGCGACAGGGGACCAAGGGGCGACATTCCCATCGGAGACATTGGCGCTAACGGCGGAGGCGCTGGTGTCATCACCGGTATCAGCGGTTTCGAAAGACTTTAAACAAAAGCGGAAACCAACATTTTTCAATATTATCCTATTTCCAGATAACAAATAATACATAATTCAACAATCATATTAAGTTTATTAATTATTAAATTAAGTTCTCTTGGTACGGTCGAATCAAAAATATTCATCTCCGGTTTTTCTGACGTTCGCCAGTATAATTAAGAATTGAATTTGCCAGAATAATTAAGTTAATCAAGAAAAGTTGTTGTAAATTGACTTAAGAACAACCATACTCTTAATTCAAGGTCATACAGGGTCGGGTATACTTGCTACATGATTTAAAAAATTTTGAACCTACTTTATGTCAGATTTTTTTGAAACACTAAACAAAGTTTCTTTGGTGTTATATAAAAATCTGGGCAAAATTTTAAGACGTTTCATCATCTAGAAGTCAAAATATTGAAGGCTGCACATCGTAACATCAAACACGTCCTCTTATGGAAGAACACGAAAAATCATGATTTTTAACAATAAATATCTTGACTTCTACATGGTAAAACCTTTTTAAATTTGGACCACATATCCAGATCGCATCCAAGAAGATTTGTGCAAATTTTTAAGATAATTTGTCCAAATTCATTTTTCACCAGAACTACCTTAATCATCAAGATAATCCATTCTTCAAACGACTAAAAAAATTCATAATTTCAAAATAAAATGATTAATTTATAAATTGATAAATTATAAATTAATTGAAAATTTTTCATTAAAATTATTCATTTAAAAATGGTATGAAAAAGAAATTAATTTCGACGATGAGCGATACGATTTCCTTATATACCATGAAGTGCGAAGCATTATACTTACTCGACTGAAAGGTCGGGACTTCGGTTGCCTCTTGAAAGCCTTGGTCCTGTATTCTGTAGAAAGAAAAACATTTTATCCTCATTTTTCTTCACTCTTGTGAAGTATATTAATCTGCAATTAAGTATGCGACCGGTTTAATTGATTTCTTTTAAAATATTCATTCATTTCATTGTATTCTCTGCTCCAATTTATGCATACTACCTGTTTTACAAATGATATTATAATTTTACAAATTAATTTACTTTTTATTATACTTTATACATTTTTTGAAAATGTATTAAATGTTTAACAAAATTTTGGTAAATAGTCTAACTTTTGATTTTCAAAGACTATATTCTGCATTTTTTCCAAATAATTCGATATTCTCTTGATTTTTTTTTTCAATCATTCGTCCTATAAATATTGAAAAGCTTTCTTGATAATGACTGTAACTCACCTTGACAGTACTCTCATCCTCACTGTCCTCGGAAAGGCTGAGATCTCGTTCAAGGTCCCTGAAACAGAAACGAAAGATTCGAAATAAGAAAAGAGAGCTTATTATTTGCAGACAGCGAGAAAGAGTCGTGAGGGAGAATCGGGACAAAAATGTTTGTTTGTAAGCTCTAATGGAGCCGCGGAATTACCGAACGAGGAGACCGGCGTACCCGGGAGGCCCTCGAAAAACCGGATAAAACGAAACGTACCGAAACGAAACGTACGACGCCCCTCGACGTCGAGGAGCGTCAAAAGCACCGGGATTGTGAAGTTCCCTGATAGAGTCGAGCTGAGTAAAGCGGAATTGTTTCGTAGCTGGCACGTACACGGAGAAAGAGACGGAGCGAGAACAACGAAGATAAAATACATATAAAGGTAAGAGACTGGCTGTAAACGCACGTACACAGGCTCACGCATGCGGGGACTGAACAGTGTGTTCCCAAACGCTGGCTCACACAAGAGTCGTAGTCGAATTCGAGAAAATATTATGATTCCTAACTAAATTTCGAACAGTCCCGACGTATCAGTTATATCGAGAGAAATTACGAAACTTGTGTTTACCATAACGTGACATCTATATTAATTATATTAGAACTAAAATGAATATACTTTTATACTATGTAAAATAAAATAGAAATGAATTTTTATACTTGTATATAATATATGTAGTATTATTGTATACTATATTAATATACTATTTTTATACTGTACAAATATATTTTGAATAAGATTTAAATGAAAAATATGTTTATTTGTCTGAAGTTTCATTGGTATAGCAAGATAAAATTTTTTCTCGTACAGAACGAGTCGTTGATCATTGGCTTCCGGTCAAGGGTATATTGGTGAGACGGTGAGCGACGATAACGTCTGAGGAAGTTTCTGATCGAAGTACATTCCGGGATACTTTTAGTCTGAGGATTAAATCTTCGTTTCTCGTTAGGCTGACGTTTACTTTTGGGACGCTCGGTATGCAGAGTGGATGTAGGGATGCGGAGGACAGCGAGCATCGACCCCGCGCTGTCCTACGTCGTTTGCTGGGCGCGAAGGTTCTCCCTGTCAGCCAGACTGCCTCTCGCAGCCTTTTCCGACCACGCTCTCGGACAATGTGTAGAAAAATACTTGTGTTTGTGCACATGTTACAGGGACGAGTGTCTGGCGCTTTCTCGACGGGCTTCCGCCACTCGTCGCTCCCAACTGCTATCGGAACCGAGGATATTTCGTGTGTGTCGAGTTCCTCATTCGGTTCGCCACCGTTGGCTATTTCCTCTCACAAAAAATCCTCTCTCTCCTTCAATCTACATCCCCTCGCCCCGTTTTTGTGTACCGTTACCCCTAATTTTTTTTTCTCCCCCAATCCCTCATTCTGTTTCGCTTTATCGTTGACGTTACCATTCAATGCAGCCTCCGCACCGACGGAACACGTGTTACGGGCCATTCCGGAGCGAGAAAATCGATGAAACAAATAATCGCGCTTCGGCAAAAACACACGCGGGGAATACGGGAGAAAAAAAAGAAGCTCTCGTGTTATTGACACATGTAGCTCCATTCGATAAATTCATTTTTACATCCAATCAAACTTTGAAACTGTGCAAAAAAGTTACTTCTCGACGCTTGCCCGTGCCAAATGCAATCCAATTAACTTTACATCGAGATTCGGATTGCGGAAAATTCTTTTTTCGACGTAAAACCTTCAAGGTAACGTCAGGATTCTTTTTTCAAATTTTGAGATAGTTCCGATCTTTAATGTAAATCTTACTGTAATCAATAAAAATATAATTTTTTTTGTATAGCCGCATACTCGATTTACCTACTTTTAAAATTTTATCAAAATTTATCGTATCGTTTATCAATGAAAAATTTTTTAAATTGAGCTTCTTTTGCGTATGGATTATTACATACAATCTTTTGGAAACTCTTGTCCGGAAGTTCAATTATTACGACTTTAGAATTAATTTATCTGCTATTGATAATAGTGTTTATCAAATTATCAGTAATCAAATTATTACTATTAGTAGCAAACAAATTGTTATCTATCACTAATTAAAGACATTCGAAAGCCTTCGAGACTCAATAAACGTTGACATTAACAATATCACGTCAACCAAATTATTATTAGTGAATGTTGATAAAAACAATTAAAAAAAAATAATTTTAGATTTTTTATATCGTAATAAAATGAATTTTTAAAATTCTCATTGATAATGCTTCCTCAAAAAAATTATTCACGTATCATCGTCAGTTTTGGTAAAAAGGGAATTGATATATTTTACTGCTATCAGCGAGAACGAAGTTCATAATTTTTTATTCGAAGTATCAATAAATTGGTTGCTCGAGCTAATCGCGTACGAGTTATCTATTTTACACTCACGTGTCACGCCGGGTGATGATAATTTGAAGGCATTACTGTGAAAAAGAAAATAGCAAAAAAAACAGTCAAATTTTCGAAAGAAACGACAGTCGTAGCGAAAATCGACGTTGTACGTCGAGACGAGGTTCGACTACGTATTTTTTTTTCTCAGCGTCAACTTTCCCGGATACAGGCGGAACGGTATTGTGCTCGCATTTCGGAGTACCTTTTGGTCGTAACGCACAATCAAGATGCTCTTTCCCGTTTGCCCGGATAGTGGTGTACGCACTGGCATGAGTTTCCAGAGGGGAAAGGCAGGAAGAAGAACGCGCGCGCACACCGAGAGCATTATTTCGAGTGCGATAGTCGCGCGTGTGCGCGCTCTCGTGTACGTTCACGGGGCGGTCGACGACTCACACTGGGACCGTGATAACTCGTCGGCTTTACGAGGCGGCTTGCTCGAGTAACTCTGATAAGAATCTGGAGCCCCGACGTCCCGACGACGTCGACTCCAGGCAGCAACGCGGCAGGCGAAGAAAGAGAGAGAGAGAAAAAGTTGGAGAGAAAAGAGGAGAAAAGAGGAATGTATAACCCGAGAGCGCTTATACGACCAACGAAACCCGTAAATCGCGGCTAATCGTGAGAAGGCATTACGTTCATTCTGGCGGAGGGCGGATATTATGGTGCTACATGCGACCGGAGGAGACTTGACTGAAACTATATAAGTTCTTCTGTACGCCGGCATTTCGCGATATTGCGCGATAATGCATATTTACACCCTTCCACAAGGTAAACGTTCGAAATGTCTTGCAAACGAAAGGGCCGGCGAAGCGCGATCTCTGACAGAATTCCGCGAAGAGAAACCTTCGACTTTTTTCGACTATACACGTACTCCGAGTCACGTTCCCGCACGAGCTGTTCATTTCTTTCTTTTTTTTTTCGTCTTCATTGTGCTGATGAAACGAAGAAATAATTTACTTTGAAAAAGTGAATTGGAAAAAATGAGCTTGGAAAATTATTATAGTGTTTTATCCAGTTGATCGAAATTTTGAGAAAAAAATATGTGTGCAACAAAAGTTATGCATTCTCGGATCATACAAAAAATTTATATACACGTTAATTAATAAAGTTAATTCAAGTTTACTAAAAATACAGGTCGAACAATACGAGATAGTTTTCTAGCTTCTTCAAACCAATCTTTATAATGATTCTTTTGTTCGAATCATTAAAAAATGAAAATTTCATAAGAACATCGTTAAACAAGGAAATTCGCGTAAAAACTTGACGTTGAAAATTAAAGTTTTTAATTCTCTACCAGAGACTGAAATAAGTTTAATTTTACGCTTTAACTTACTCGTGGAAAATTATAAGACGTTTACTATATGGTTCAAGAGTTACCGAACTCCAAAACGGCTGAGATTCAGCATTGCTTTTTACGAAAACTTTGTACATTTTCCCTGAATACATGAATTTCTAAATATGAAATTTTTGTAAATTTTCTTTTATATACATAGTTTTCATGGATATTAATCTCAAACGTTTCACTAAAATTTTTCTTACTGAATTTTCGAAACAATGAGAAATGTTTAAATTACTGAAAAATTTTGCTCAAGTTGCCAATTAATAAATAATCTGAGACGCAAATTTTTAATTTTTTTTTCGCAGAAAGGGAGAGCTAACATTTTAGGAATTAAAAGTCGTGAACTCAATTTTTACTAGCGTTGTACAAGTACATATTTAATATGAAGTAAGATTTTTTCTTTTTATTTAATTGCGTCAAAAACAATTTTCACACAACTTCTATACTAAAATAAAAAGATAATAAATACATCTTGTTACTATAAAAGTGTATTTAGCTGTGAATTAATTGTATCTGAATTTTCACAAGACGAAGCTTCTTTGAATTCAACACACTCTTGCTAAAGAATATTTATGCAAATTTTTATGAAATGAAATCTTTAAATTTCATGCAAGAACCATATTAAATGAAAAACTGAGGGAAATCACGATCGTAAATTTCACCATAAAGTGACAACTATTCTAATTAAATTACAATTAAAAATATTTTAATAGTTCAATGTATAGTAATATATTAAAAATAAGATATAAAACCAAATGTCATTAATTCAATAATAATCAGAGTAGTCGTCACTTTTCTATAGTAATGTATACCGTACTTTTATGTGAGTGTAGAATTCACTATTGCACGATTTCTCTAAGTGCACATCCGGCAAAAGTTAGTATACGGCGATTTTGAAGATGTGCGAAAAAAGTGCGTACGAGAGGAAAGAAAATTCGTGATTTTCGGACGGGGTAGTCTCGGACGACGAATGATATACGGGGGGCGCGCACGTACGCGAATTGTTCGAAGATCCTGGCATTTGGTGGCTCGGATCTCGCGAAACGTGGCAACGTGTGGTGAAAACTAGTTTGCCCGGGAGATACGGCGTGTAACGCGAACAAGTGCGCGCGCGAGCGAAGAGCGGGAAAGCGAGACAAAGACGCGGAGAGGCCATTTTCTGTGTATATATAATACCGGATCGAGAAGATCGCACGGGACGAGATGTGTAACGTGACTCGGTTGCACGAATTCGCACACAGCCACGGGGACTAACTTTTTGCGGCCGCGCACGACACGCGTGTAACGAGGAAGTGCCAGCTTCCGGCAAGGCCAGGGAACGAGTTATCTCCCCGTTACGGAACGAGTCTCCGTATTTTCTATACCCTCGCGCAAATATACGTGTATGAAATATATGTGATGTGTATATTAAAATCCATACACATATACTGCTCAAACTATATACACCGAACTAACGGAATAATCTGACCTTGTCGAGGACAAAGATATATTCTTTTTTATTCCCTGCACCATTCATTATTTTTCACCACTGCGCATTTTCCAATTCTTAACTCTCTCTCTCTCTTTCTCTTTCTCTTTCTTGGTGCCATCACCTTTTGGTCGCTTATTGGTTCCTTTAAGGTAGGAGTCGCATCAAATCGCGTTTGAGACAGGATTTCTTAAAAAATTGCATAAATCTTCTTTGAGGTGATGTCGAAATGTATACCAAATTTTATGAAGCTTCACCATCGAGTAATCGAGATATTAATTATTGAAAGTCGTCAAATTTTTTTATCTCTCACAAGAATTTTAAAAGTGGCAATTTTTAAAAATAAATATCTCGATAACCACATGGTGAAACATCTTTAAATTTTGCACACATGTTAATACGATGTCAAAGAAGATCAGTATAAATTTTGAAATCATTCTGTCTCAAAATAATTCAAGTTATTTTACATTTAGTTAACACGTACAGCCAAACTTTTGAATCGCGACTGTCGCGCGAGTCCTATATACCTTAAGATATGTTTCGGGACACATAAGGAAATGATAAAAATTCGTTTAGATTTGGAGAGAATATTCTTTCATATGAAATACGTAAATATTTTTTTTTTCAAATTTCCGTCTACGTATTTTTCTAACAAATAAACCATAAAATATCGATTTTTAGATAATATAGCTATACATTTCGTGTATAACAACATAATTATAACACTCGATTACTCGAAATGAATGTAAACGATTTTTTCCGAATTTATATAAATTTCCTTAGTAATAAAGAACGTTCTTTTTAATTTTCAAATTTCGATTCCCTGTATTTTTAACATGTAAAACTTCATTTATTATCGCCAGCTGTACCAAAACCCTTAAAAGGCGTTTAATTTCATTGCTATTTGATAGAAAGTCTTGCGTCTAACACATCTGCGTACTTTTTTTTTAATTTTTTTAATAATTTGCTTATATATACCTGTATTTTATATCTATTTGCATTTGCACTGCTCTTATATATGTTTATACATTTGTGCACTTTGCCCTTTAGTTTGTAACTCGAGCATTAATAAATCTATCTATTTCTACATCGAATACCGAGCTTCGATTCTTCATAATTCTTTCATATTTACTGCGATATACTTTTGGCACTCTCTCCTTGCTTTCATTGCACAATTTAATTTGCTCTACACTTTAGAAATATATTTATTTAATAATCTATTTGAAAGAACTGCTGATCTACGCAAAGTGACTTAGTTCAGGTGAACTATCACTTTGTTATTATTTCGTCTGTTTTTATTATTTGTTAATTTTTTTGCTTTATTTTTAACATATTTTGTATCTTCTTTCATAGTATCATTTTTAATGTATTCTACTATTACTTTACTGTATTGCTTATGTGATGATCCCATAGTATAATAAAATTTTCATTCATTCTCTCTTTTTCTTTTACACGCGCTGCGTCGACTCTGCGTTTTAATTACGCTCAATTCATTATTCGAAGAATTTTGGCTTTTCGTAAGAAATGTGTATATATTTAATGAAATTGCCGTGAGTTCAACTTTTGTTCTGCTCGAGGATTCGAGGAAGAAAGCTGTAAAGATTGGGCGACGGTTTGAATTCCTTCTCGTTTGGCGAGAACGGAGGAAAATACTCGAAGCTCCGTGTTTTCCGTACGGATGAGGGAATCTCGTCCGACGTACCGACCCGCTGCTTTCACCCTCTCGATCTTATTCTCCATTTTCTACTCCTCTCTGCCATTTTTCTCTTCGCGCGCTCCCTTCGTCGCTCCGGAAACTTCGGTAATCGATACCGGGGATCTCCGCACTTTTCCCGATTTAAGAAACGGGGCAAGAAAAAGAATGATGAGGAGAGGAGTGAAAAAAAAACGAAGGTCGCCGAATCGTCGATTGATCCACTGACGATTCCTTTGTTTCCCTCCTTTTTCTTTTTCTCTTAAGCTCCATTTTTTTGCGTGTATCCCACCCGTATTATGTACGATTTTCCCGATGTCTCTCGTCCATCTAGGGCAATTTCCGTTTTTTAGGCATATTTAACACTATACTGTGTGTACCGATCCCCCGCATCATCCGATTCAGTAATGCAGATTTTTTTTTCTCGCTAAAGTAAACATTCCAATAATTTAATTTGTCCCAAAAGTTGCACGATATTTTCTATATTATTTTCAATATTTTCATTTTTTTTCAATATATTAATGTATTGATTACATCTTTTATTCAAAAAGGAGTTTATTTTTAATAGCAATGAAATATTGGAACAAGCTCGCTCAATAAGACAAAATCGATTTTGCTGTTCAACTACTGAGACATCTGAATATTTAAATGCTTCAAAATACTTTTATTTATTATATAAATATTGTTTAAAGTATAGAGATATAATAAGATAGATTTTGGATTACTTAAATAACGCAGTAATTTAGATACGAATTTTCAGCAGATTTTTAGATCTCTAAAATATTTTTTAAATGATAATAAAGTAAGAAATACTTTTTGATGTTAAACTATATGTTAGAACGTTTACGAAACAAAATTAGTTACAGACAGAGCTCGATACTTTTCTGCAAAATGAAATTTTTTTTATAGATGATATTGCATCGTACTGATGATGTAAAATATGCATCATGGATGATATTGCATCATCCATTAAAAAATGTTCATTTTTCAGAAAAATTATTCTTATTAATTCTTATTATTCTCTTTCTCTTGATGAAATGGCGGTAATGTCCAATTTCCTACATCCATTTTTCTCGTCTCGATCAGAACACGCTTATAAAATTCATACAAATCTCGATAAAATAAAAAACCTGCAGATACTTGAGGCGAGAATCGAGTACATACGTACAAAAAATATCAGTAACGACACGTGCAAATTTATCTGTTCAATTAAAAGCCATTGCATAAATTACCGAATGTAGATTAAAGCCAAACCTGTGATATAAGAAAATAAAACGTTGAGACTAATTAATTATACTTTAATTGGATCAAAGAGTCTGGGATATATTAAAAGATTCATTAAATCTTTTATTCTTGGACTACTAACGTGTAGAGGAGACGCGGCGAGGTGAGATTTCAAATTTCTGAGCGGTGCAAAAATCATTAATTCAATCCGGTAGATAAATCAAGGAGTCACGCTTACGAAAATAACTATCGTCGATGAATATCGAATTTACAGATCTCGAGGCTTCCTAAAAGAGACGATCCATGACTGTAAATGGAACTCGGGCGTTCTTTGCAATTTTTTATCGACCAAAATAATATATTTTCGAATATGTAAAATTTTTATCGAACTTTTCCTCCGACGTCATGTAAAAATTTCATTTTATCGGCAAACAAATCCGCGGGCACACGGAGAAAAATGTTCCAATAAATTTTGGGCGAAATTTCAACAAAATTTACAGTTTTGTCCATCAAGAGCGCCTCACGACGGGAAAACTTCAAA
>JAPYYW010000906.1:0-38007 GCA_030522545.1 Cremastinae sp. A BG-2022a
TTTACACCGACCTACTAATTCCAAATTTTGTCATAAAACAGAACAATTAAAGCCTTAATCGGTTTTTCCACTCGACCTCGACCGATCACCATGGAAACACTAATGAGAAATTAACGAGAACGTAAACATTTTTTTTCCTCGTTGCGCTTGACCAATTTTCTCTCTCTTTTTTTTTAATGCTTACGATCCCCGAACTATTCAGGTATATTTATCCATATTTGATATAAATAGTAGAAAATTGTGTTCGAAAAAGTTTTTTTCACATTATTACCCGAATAAGTTAAATTATAATAAAAGTGAGCTGAGAAAATTTAGCGTGTTCAAGGACCTCTAGCCTGATTTTTGGAGAATCATAAATAGGAAGATCTTAAAATTTCAAGTGGCGATATTTTTTCGTGTCTTCGACGATATCGACTTTATAATAGGTCATTCCTGAAACTTTGCAAGACGAAATGAATTATTCAAACATCTAGGTCATTATTTCCAAATCAGTGCATGTTGAATTTTTTTAAATGGGTAGAGATTAGCCAAAAGTCAATACGCTCCACATACTGCGCTCTATTCCGATGAATCGATTAGAGGCCTCATGTCTATTTTAATATAGATATAGAATATATAGAATTATTAGTGGTGTATATATTTTTTATAAATACTGATTTTGAAATATTTTTTTAATTTTCTGGTATATTATGTATTCATTGAAACAAATAAATGCGTGGATATTGAATTGTTGACAACAATGTACAAGTTGTCAATCGATAGTTTACAATATCTGAATTTGTCAAATTGAATGTAAAGAATTAATTTTTTTGCTGGAGATAATGTTCCTGACAAAAGTGAGTTTTTCATGATAAACTAATAAAATTCAGAATTCCAATTTTTGCCAGAAATTTGGTAATTTTTCTTCTGTTACCTATAATATAAAACTTTTAAAAAAAAGAAAGAAATACAGTAACACCTTTTCAAATTTACAACTTTGCAAACAGATCGATAGTGAAATACGTACATGAATTTCCAATAAGAAATAAAATGAAGATTTTACGAATTCAAATTTTGATAACTCTGAAGCCATGTGGTGAATTTTCATATATTTCCAAACGACATATAAAAAATTTAGTCACTTGTCACCGTTTTTTTTCAGTCATTCCAATACGTTCTCGAAGGACTACATTTTACATACATTTATTTGATCTATTCTTGGAATTTATCCTGTTACCAAGCGTGTGAATTTTGTGAACACGAGAGTGGAGAAGTTGGAACTTTTACGATAAAGTCCCGCTGCAGACAAGTGGATCAGTGAAAAATGAGCGCACTCACGCTCACAGCACCCACGGGATCATGGCTAATCCTCCTCATAACTTTCTACCGAGCCCTGCGCTTCCTCTCGATTCTCTGCCATTCGTCCTGATTTTTTTTCACCTCTCTTCTTCAACTCACGCATTCCACTTTTTCATTGCCAATTATCTGTTCTTCCGGACAGAGGTCTGATTTCCGGATTTTTTTTTTCACGAAATTTCCCACATCATTTTATTCGAATTTTCTTTCGAAAGAATTTTTTTACTCTGATTCTGAGAGAAAATTGTAGTATACAATCTTACCACAAAGTGACAATTATACTGATTTTATCATACGCAATTAAATATATGTTTAGTTTATTTTTATAATAATTTGTTAAAATAAAATTTGTTGAGACAGAATTTCTTTAAGGATGTTGTGTTTACCTCTAAAAGACTGTGCAAAAATTTAACGACGATTAGGAAGCTCTTAATTAAGATATTAATTTTTTTTAATGTTTATTTTTTGTATCTTCCCATAAGAGTACGTGTTTGAAGTTGCAATTTTGTACAATAAATATCTCAGTAACGAGCTTCCTAATTTAAGTTCAATTTTGCATTGATCGTTATAAATACTTAAAGAAGCTTCATCTAATCTTTCAGAAAAATTCCATCATTTTTTTGTGCAAACACATAGAGAATAATTCTGTCATTGAATAATCTTGAAATTCAAATATATGTTCTTCAGTTGATTTACAAGAATTTTTCTCAATAAATTTTTACTCTCAAACAACTTTGTATGGAAGAAAAACATTATAAAACATTTGATTTTTTGCTCTATCGACTCAACACCCTTAAAATTTATACTGATCTTCTTTCACATTACATTAACAAGTATGCAAAATTTAAAGAGGCTTTTCCATGTGGTACCTGGGATATTTATATTTTTTTTTATTTCCACTTTTAATATGGGCTCTTATGAAAGATTTTAAAATATGACAATTTTCAACAATTATTAATATCTCGATTACTGGAAGGCAAATAAAATTAGACATACATTTCAATGTAACTTTAAAGCAGATTTGTCCTAATTTTCAAGAAATTCTGTCATGCTTTTCACGCGACCCCCACTTTAAAGAAAAATATAAAGTATAATACAAAATTGAGACTTGAAATATTATAATTTTTTTCAACAAAAATATACTTATTTCTAAAATAATTAGTATAGTCACGACACTTTATGGTAAATAAATTACTATATATTTAAAATACTAAAATACTATTTATAGTATACCATAATAATAAATAGGTAACAAATAAACAGGTAAAATACTATTTATCGTAAAAATACTGAGAACTGAGTTTTCATGAATCAATCGCACAAAAATGGCGAAGTAAATTAGGAAAAATCAGGCGGAAAAAATGTGAGAAAAAAAATAGCCGGAAGGATCGAAGCGTCGGGAGGAAAAAATCTTCCGGTTGTTCCGCGGGGAACGAGAACTCGGGTTATCAAATTTTCGGCGCGGTCCCCGGAGGGATACGAGGATTGGAAGAGAATGGCGATTACGTGCGTTTGTACGGGAATACGCGCGATGACGGGCGGGAGAGAAAAAGGCCGGAGGGTGGCAAATAATTGGCGCGAGTGCTCGTAGCAGCCGTTCAATCGAGCGATCACGTTCCCGTTCGAGTTATGCCCGCAAAGCATCGAGAGAGCCACCGGGCAGACGTTTCCAACCTCTTCCCGACTCTTTTCCCTTTTCTTTCCACTTTTCACCAAAAAAAATTCTGTTATTCTTTCTCCTCTCGCTCCCCTTTTCCCCCGCAACTTCGATCTTTAATTGAATATACATTTTATTCTCGTATTCCGCTTGTTTTTCATCCCTCTGCATCCGCAGTTTTCCCATTTCAATTTTACAGAATTGAAGAAACAAAAGAACAATTTCGTTCTTCCATCGTAGCTCGTTTATTTTGCAATTTCGTATTATTTTTTGTAGTAAAATTGGTTCATTCTCTGTTGCTGTTCCACACGGTTGTTTGTAAAATTTTCGAGGATAAGATGAAACATGTTGATTTGAAAATTGAAGTACAAGAGTATCAAGAGTCGCAACAGTGAGTTGAAGCAAGCACATTCATAGCTGAGAGCACGAAATCGAGGTTCCAAGTTTTCAATAATTAATGTTAAATTTATTGTATAGGGTTGGGGAAAATTCGATAAAAACCATTATTTTCAATTATTTTTCTCTTTCTAATAAAAAATAAATCAACTATTTACGATTTATGCATAATTAAGGATGTTGAGTTTGTAGAGCAGAAAATCAAAAGTTTAACAATGTTTTTCCCTCATATAAAGTCGTTTGAGAGTAAAAATTTATTAAGAAAAGTTGCTGCAAATCAATTGAAGAAAAACATAATTAAAATTCGAGGTCATCCAATGAAAGGCCTATTGTCTATGTCATTGCATTAAAAAAATTATGAAATTTTTTTGAAAAATTGCATGAAGCTTCTTTAACGCCATACAAAGATCAGTGCAAAATTTCATTTAAATTAGGAAGCTGATTATTGAGATATTTATTATGCAAAATTGCAAATTTTAACACGTGCTCTTATGGGAAGTTACAAAAAATGGCCATTTTAAATAATTAATATCTAAATAAGGAGCTTCCTATTCGTCATGAAATTTTTACACAACCTTTCAGACATGTTACTTTATATTATGTCAAATTTTCAAAAAATTTCCATCAATTTCGATTTTAAACACACCATCCTTAAGAATTAGATACCGAAGTTTCGATTTTATCTAAATTTTTTTCTCGATCATTTGTCTTATTTTCACAACTGCTATACCGAACAAAGTTGGCTGTTATCCCAACCATCCAAGCGCTAACCATGAATGTAGAGGTATAGCGATTGACAAAATGTCATTTTTTTGACAAGTTCAAACGTCATCGTTAAAAAATAAATTAAATGGCCCCAAAAAACAGTATTCTCGTACTGTAAAAAACAAGACAACAATATTTGTACATTGCACATATAATTGTTTAGGAAAAATTGATGAAAAATTGTTTGGGACAGCAACTTGCCGAGTTTTTTTAAAAAACTTATTATCTCAACAACAAAAACTTCCATTAACTCGGCAAGTATGGCTGTCCCGAATAATTTTTCATCAATTTTTCCATATTAACAATTACACAATTTGTAAGTATATTTGCCTCGTTTTTTACAGTACGAGAGTCTGTTTTTGGAGCCATAGCGTTTTTTTTTCTTGAAAAAGACTAATCGTTTTCTCGATGTGCCGCTGCACTCGTCGATTGCTCTTCGGAAAGCTTGGCAAATACTCGCACAAAATCCATATCCGCCATTGGTAGCGAGTTCGGAGGGTTAGTTGCAATTTGTAACCGTGCGCAACGCAGAATAGGGCGAGATGCTGTTTCCCGCTGTGGTATACTCTGGCTGCGTTAAGCCTTGAGCCAACACATCGAGTGAGTCGGAGAAAAACAGGCGGCCGTGCAGCCAGAAACTCTACGAAACAAATGGCCTATCGAATAATTTACGAGAGTACTATCGCGCCCTCACCAAACCCCAAACAATGTGGATTTAACCGTGAAGCATTGTTCGCAATAGATGCAACTCATTCCTTCAAACGACATCGTCAATATTTTTTCTTTCCCAAAATCAAATCAATGGCAGAAAAAATCATTTTTATTTCCAAGCAATTTTCGTCCATACGTTATGTAAATTCATGAAAAATAAATTTTTTTGTTAATATTTATGATGTTTTTATCATATTTTACAGCCGTGTTTAAACATAATGTTTTCTGGGAGAAAACTTCGAAATCTTTGTATAACTTTTAGTTCAAAGTGCATACTAAAATGTATAAAGTATAAATTAGGGTGGTTCAAAAACATGACTAATTTTTTTTTGTCACGGACACACGTTTAATATCTTCGGAATGATAAAAAAAGATAGTTACAGATCTTAATATTACTTTAACTTAATAAAATTTTCGCTTCGATACGTTCAACTGTTTTTTCTGCAAATTAAAGAAAATTTCGTATGATAAAATTAATTCATTTGTTCATTTGATTGAAAAGTAATTATTTAAAAAGAATAAGTCCATGTTGTGTCAACTAAATTCTGTAAAATAGTATGATCAAAATTTGCAGTGTGAGAAAGGTAAAAAAAATATAAATTTTACAAAATTTTTTTAAAGTTTATATTTCTACTTTTTTGATCTACTGTATATTTTTTAACATATCGTACATTTATAGAAATATTTTCTCTTTATATATTTTTATACAGAAAATCAGAAATTTAATTGTACGGAGCTGTTGATTTTTACAGGATTTACTTTTGAAGAGGTAATGGATGGCTTTTACAGTTTTATGCTCAAAAATAATGTCTGATGAAAAAGTCCACAAATACATACATTAGAGTAATTTTTTTTATAAAAATATAACAAGGGGATTAAAAATTATATTCTTTAAATTTCAAATATCAATTTTTAATATTTATATTTTGAAAAATGTTCAATTGGAGAAGAAAATTCTATTGAGGTATCCAACATTTATTTCGGTAAAATAATATCTTCGTGTCTCGATGAGGTCGTTTAGCTGTCATTTCGCTCGAGGACTAAAAAAATCTTCACTTTTAAAATCTAAATTACAAAGTTGGAGCAACCCAGATGCTGCGACCCTACTATTAATTCCGACGGCGTTTCTCGTTAAAGCCTCGTCGCAAATTCGATTATCAGTTGGAAAACAGATTTCCAAGTTGCACAACTTTGTAAATAAGGTATCGTTGGATGTGTCCTTGCACAGTTAGGAAACTATTACGTTTTGGTCTAAAGAGAGGTCGAGAATTCTCTCAAGAGCAGCTGTGTACTTTTGTCTCTTAATTACATTTTCCTCCAATCAATATTTCGAACACAATTTTTCAATGTGATGAATAATAAATAATTCAATAAAAAAATATATCCCAAGTACGTTTTTTAAATCATAAAAAATTACTGAAACATAAATTAAGATATTAAAGTCTAAGACAAATTTTATTTTAACAAGTTGGTACAACATGAAAGTTGGTTAAGAATTTTAATAAAGCATCGAATCAGTTTCGAATTTAAGAAAAATCAAGTTCGGGTTCCTCGATCGGTATCTATAGATAAAAAATAAGAACAATAAAAGTTAAATAACTGTGAAATAATAATAAGTTAAATAACTATGCTTGAAAATTCGTAAGTGGCTGTCTTGAGATTTCAGAAATTCCACAAACTTGAGATCATGGACGAGTAAACGAGGGCGATTGCCAGGGTTGAACAGAATTACACGCGGCGAATCGATAAGTGCGCGATACGCGTAGATCTATGGAAGGTACACCGTCGGAGTTTCAAGCTCATGGTTCACCCGGCCGCGTGTGTAACTAGCGAGCAATCTGTGCAGAACGGAGGTCCAAGTGTTCGTATGTGCTTGAGAATTGAAGGAGGCTATGCCAGGAAGCTTAGAGAGAAGAACGAGAAGTGGCTTGCGTCGTCTTATACACGGTGTTTGAAAATAGCTTGTCAACGACGAAGAAATGGATTCGCGATAAAATTCTGAGTCGAAAAGTATTTGGGCGCATTTCGATGTGAGCAAGCTGTAACGAGTTATCGACGAATTACGTTCAGCCAATCGGCGAGCGTCACGTGGTAATGAGCGCGCGGTCACGTGACTCGCGCGCTTTTCATTGGCTCGCGTTCGTTGCTCGATAACTCGTAACTGGTACGTCGGATCGGAAAACGCTTCGGGACTTTTCTTCTTGAAATTTTCTCAGGAATCCAATGTTGTTGTTTTCGAGAGTGATTTTTGAGACACCCTGTACAGGTGCTTGTTCAGCTGTTATGGAGCACCAAATCGGGTAGTATAGTCGATTGGCCGCTACGAGAAAGCTATTTGAACATAGACGTGTACTTGCTCGCATATACAAAGTCGAGGCTCACTTGTTGCTGCCACTTGGATGCCTTCGCTGCTCTTACTCTTCCTACGATGCTTTTTCCGATTAAAAATTCAAGCTAATCCCCCCGCTCAAACGTTAGCCTCATTATTCGTTTCTTAAGCAATTCTTATTCTGTCATCCAACTATTCGCTCTTCTACTAATGTATTCGGCTTCCGTTTTTATTTTTTACTTTTTCTCTAAATGATAAAAAGTCTTATCGCCGAATTTACTCTCCTTTGGTCTACAATTTGAATGAACGTTCACAGAGGTTTTCTCATTGTTAGTGAACATAATCATTTTCTTAGTCCTATTTATGAATTATATTTTTTCATAAGTTACGTGTCAAAATGGATCATGATCTTCGACATGTCTTGCAGATATGATTTTACTTTAAATATTTTTACAGGTAGATGCTTCACTTTGAAAAAAATTATCATTTTACTAAAAGCATAAGACTGACGATTACTATTTTAAAAATATGGACGTATGTGTCTTAAGCGAAAGCAATATGTGAAGAACTTGGAGTCGCTGAGATTGGAGTGCCACGTGAACGAGACAGGGATCACTGCGATTAACCGGTTTGCAAAATAAGCAACTTTCACTCTGAATTCGACTCTTGATTTCGTAGCTCGATTCCATACGCGCACCCACTGCGCCTTTAACGATCCGTACGGCGTGTCGAATTGTGCACCGTGCACGACGCAACGCGTTCCGCGCGACCAACCAGTCTATGAATCCAAGGATGCACGCAATTTGCCTCGTATATAGTATGTCTTTTGATCTTCCATTCCATAAACATGATGAAGGTTCAACATTCACTAATATGAAAAATAAAATTAGTTTATTTTTTCAAAATAGGAGATTATTACGATTATTTTATTTTCATTGATGTGCAAATTTTTCAAATCATTGTGTATCATTTATTGGTTTAGCTTACTAAGAACAATGACAAGTCAGATCCAATTGCAATGCAATACTTTGCACTTTCACTATTTCTTTTCATCTTATTGGATTTCTATTGGGCTTCATTGTATAGTTACGTCTCCAATATTTTCGATGATCAATATTTAAAAGTAATACCAATTACTATATACAGCCAATACAACGCTTCAATATATTCTTTTTAAATGCAACATTTTGCATTTGCATCATTTCCTTGCATCTTATTGCATTTCAATTGGAACTGACTATGTATACTCTAAGTGATTACTAATTATTTTAGAAATGAATATATTTTAGGTCTGGGTTAACAATATGTAGAAATCTAATACTATTTCTGACAATCAATTTTATAATAAAAATAATAAAAAAATATATTTTGATCAATAATAATCAATTGTTACTTTGAAAATTAGCAAGATATCGAGATAGCTAGTTCAAAATGAGTTTTTTAATGAATAATTAGTGAAATATATGTTTGCTATATGATAACCAATACTTTTTTTGTTAGCTGCAATATATTAATTAATAGTTTGAGTACACTTTTTAAAATCTTTTAACAATAAGTATTATTTTAATATACCAATCGTATTTTTAATTATTTTTAATCAGCATATGGTTCATCTCGACAAGTTCATTATGCTAAATTGAACAAATTGACAATGGAGATGATTGGAAATTCTGGGAATTGCAATTGAACTTTTGGAGCGTGCGTGAAACGCAAATCACATAGATGGGAATTTTCGAGCGTGAGCTTTTGCAAGCTCGATCGATCGCGAAAACGTCGTTGCGTCCTTTCTGGTTGGTTTCGCGGTTACGAAAAAAACACAGTACCCGCTCAGCCAGTCCACAAATCCGGTTCTCCTCTCGTCGTATTATTTTACCATTTTTCCATTCTCCCTTTTCCTCCCCCCCCCGGTCGGATGCGCTACATTAATTCGCGATGAGCTCGATGGAACGTATATCACGGTTAAAACAACGTCCAAGTATATTACACCCTCTCTGGATCCCATTTCAATCAAATATGCATAACATTTGTTCATTTTCCATCGTATTTCCCTATATCTCTTCTGATCACCATTTTTCCCAATTATTCATTCATTATCTCTGCATGAAAATTTCTCTCGATTATTTTCAGCATGATTTTCACAATTCAATAAATAATTGTTTTGCACAAAGCAATAATGCTCGCAAAACAATGCAATTAGGTAATGCAAAAATATTGATTTTTTTAAATTCTGCGTTTCATTTTTAACAATGTATTCTTTGAGTATTTTTTATGCAATATATGTATTTTTTTGTTTAAGGGTGAAATAATCAGACTGGATTAAGCGTCTTTTAGCCTTCACTATTGATGGTGATGATTTCCGAGTGGGATAGTATATAAATTAGATAATATAGTATATAGTATATAATATCCCTTCTGATCGTCATTTCTTATTATTATTATCCATTCATTACATTTACCTGAAAATTTCAATCGATTATTATCAGCATGATTTCCGTAATTTAATAAATGATGTTTTCTACAAAATAATATTCATAATGCAATTAGGGGAAGCAAATATATTAATTTAAACAATCTGATTGTCAAGGTAATTCATTTTAAAAAATGTGTTTGAGTATTTTTTATGTAATTCAAGTATTTTTTATGTTAGGGTGAGATAATGGGACCGAACGAAGCGTCTTAGCCTTCACTATTGATGGCGACGATTTCAGTGTGGGATGCGCATAAACGAGACAGTATATAATCCGGAAATAATATTAGGAGTCTAGGCGCCAAGGAAAGAATTATACAGAGCGAGCGTCACGGGGTAAATGGGCGCCTTTAGGGGCAACAAAGTACGCCTCCATACACTCCATGTTGTCGCTTTTACGAGTCGAGTCGTAAAGAAGGGCAAATAACTCACCACGGAAATTTTACGGTCCGCGAGCGGTCTTCGGTCCTTATTTCCGCATTTGCTCTCGGAGTGGATCACCGGTTAGGCTTTCTGGAAAATAGCTGCGGTGGCAGATTGTCGAGAAAGCCCAATCGTGGCGCTCGTCCCGAACGGATGTTCAACACGGCCAAGGGGTAAGGGGCAGACACCGGCTGATGAATTTTATTGAGGTCTCTTGGACACCCAGACTTCCCTTAACGGGGAGGTAAAAAAATATATGACCCTTCGACCGCGCCGGGTAAGGATCAACCTCTCGTAACGTTCACCCAACACGATCGACCAACAAATCACGCTGGCACCCTCAAAAAAAGAAAAACCTCGTACCTTCTTATTTCGTTCAGGATTAATTTTAGATATTTATTGCGTTCGGTAACCATAAAAATAATTGATACATCAAATATGTAGCGAATTCAAATACATTTATTTTGTATGCCTGTGTACATTTTTGGGTTATGCTTGACATCAATCACATCTTCAAGTTATTAAGGTAAATAACGTCCCAATAGTTGGATAGCTAAGGGTTTTCTCACTTCATCGTTATCTAAAACATATTCAAATGAAAAAATCTGCTTCTAATTCACATCCAAACTATTGTGTGACATTTTAGCGATCCAGAACTCATTTTATGTCTTAATTTTAATCAATATTTCTAGCATATAAGCACTTAAAAGTTTGAATATGTCAAATGTCCCAATAGTTTCCTGTTTCTAGGTTTGAGCGAGCCTTTTCCAATAATTTAACGTTATGAAAAATACACCTTTTTGAATGGAAAAAATAATCCATACGATTTTTTTCTGAGAAAAAATAATACAAACGTTCAAAATAATAATGCAAATATCGTCCAACTATTGGGAAATATCTAACTATTGAGATCTTTACTTTATTGAGAATAATCAAGAATCATAAAGTTATCAATATCTTTCCTGCAGAACGCAATCACCATTTTATCAACTAGTTGCCTGAAAATGATTTCTCTCGAGAACTTCATTTGGTTAATCCTCAAAGACAATAGTGATTAGTATCAAGTAAAAAAAAAGAGGTAGTCGTTTAAAATTCAATTGTCCGAGTTGCTGTGATAGAACAATCTTAGTTCTGATACAGAGGACAGTTCCCAGTGGCGTGTCGTAATGCGCTTGCACTCAAGCTCAAGGAGAGAGAGGGAGAGAGATGAGAAGTCGTGCTGATTGTACGTTTGGATAATGCAAACGATGCGCAGCGTCACCGTCCTTCCTGGAGACCACAATCGGATTAATCCTCGTGAGAGAATCTAAGCAAGTACCGAATTCTCTGCCTCTGTCTCTCTCACTCAATTCTCTATTCGTCATTATCATGCACGCTAGCAGGACCCTGCGGTCTCTCGTTTGGACTTCAAGATGACGTTTCATCCCTGGTGTATTTCGCAGAGCTAGAAACAGCCTCTCAATCAAGACCCACAAGTGCAATTTGTTCCAACTCGGAACATTTTTATAATTGCGTGCTTTTTCTTTGTTTCCGTATTACATTTGATGCTCCTTATATTCCCCTCTTGTATATAGTCTCGTACGAAGATGAACTTGTTTAATCCTTATATTCCCCTTTTGTATATAGTCTCGTACAAAGATGAACTTGTTTAAAGACTTTATTTTTAAGCTTCTCTTCAATGATGACCCAGATTCGTTGTATTAATTATTTAATACAAAGCTGATAGCTATTGGATGTTTCGTCTAAGATATCTGTCTAGGTCATCAACTAACAGTCACTGAATAAATATTGCTACTACTAGTTTTATTAATCAGTACAGATTCTATTCGTTATCCAGTCACCAACTAATAGCTATTTTTCTGAAACTGGTATTTAAGTTTTACTAATTCCTAATTTGATATTTAGGTAATTCAACATTGGTAGCTATTGCTTAAATATTTAGTCTTAGGTACATTGCTGGTTCATCATTTCACTAACCATTATCTTCTAAACGAACTTTATCAATGCTGCAAGTTTCACTTTGAAATTACTAGTATCGCAGGTTTTATTGCATATTCAATTAACCAGCATCGGTAAGTTCAAGATAAGCTGGTGGCTTATTATTTTATCAATTAATTGTTAACGACTAAATAAATACCCTACGCCAGCTCCATTTTACTGTAAGTAGTTCAGGTTTTATATAATATTCAACTAATTCAGCATTAGTAGCTATTTTTTGAACATTTGGTTTAAAACATCATGCTATTTTATGACTTCTCCGATTAACTAACAGCCAATACACCATTGTTAATACTAATACCACAATTTCCACTATTACATTTCACTACCTAACTTTCATTATAATCTTTGAATTAGAACTACAAACACTACAGATTTATACCAACCTGCATAAAACTAACAATAAATTTATTATCAGCAAGCTACTCTCATAATTTAATAACTACAGTATATTTATTTAATTTAAAACTAATTATACTAGAGCAAATACTTTTAACTACTACTGTAACATATTCCGGTTTTTGTAATTATCAATACAAATAAGGATAATTTGTCATATAAGTAATTTTTTATTTCATTTTTGGAGAGTTTCTTAATTGCCTTCCAAGGCGTAATTGTAAACAAAATTAATTTGATAAATATAAGTGTTTCTTCGACACGGTTCTTTTCATTTTGAATTTCAAAATGACCGGGGAGAAACAAGAGTGAAGCGTAAAAAATGGAAAGAGACTGCGAGTCGAGTGTGTCGGGGAAAGAAAGAAAAATACGGAGTAACGCCTGCAACATCTGTCGCGTCGTCGAGTACAAATGCAAATTAGGACTTTTCTTTCGCTTATTTTTGCTCCGCAGTGACGGTAGAGCCAAAAACGAGAGAGTGTTTCCGCTATCACGGCAGAAGCTCGGAGTGAAAAATGGGGAGATTCGGAGTCGAGATTACGCGAAAGCGAAAGCGTTTTTTCGTCCACGATTCGTCGAAAAGCCAAGTGGGAGCTGGGGAACAAAGAGCATTGAGCTCTCGCACATTCCAGCGACACCGCGGAATCGTTTTTATATCCCGCTTTTTCGGAAATTCAGGAAAAGCGAGGAAAAACCGTGTGTATGCCAAGCATTTAATTGCACTACTTTTCAGGCACGATGGACTATTTTATTGCTATCACGTTTCATCGAGAATTTATTGGTGATGGCGGAATTCAAAAAACTTCAGAAATGTTTAAATAGTTTAAAAAAATAGAGACAAGTTTATTTAATCTTCGTAATTAAAATAGTTTGTGAGGAATAAAGATGGAGGATTATCTGATGGACCAAACGAAGAATTTAATAGATTGATATGTCAATCAAAAAATAAAATCGATAGCAAAAAAATGATCGAAATAAAACATTACACTTTAACAAATTTCGAAACTTAGACGAGACTTTACAAAAGTTTTTAATGCATTCATCAAAAATCGCAAATTTAGCATGGACTTTTATCAATAACCTGAGTTATTCAACAATAAATAAATAAACGTAAATTTGTAATTTGTGTATATCATGTAATATAAAAAATAAAGTGAATCCTGAACTGTTTCCAATGGCGAGTGTTTTGCATCGATGATTGATAGAGATAATAAACATTTATTGTATAATATAATATCTGTTTCTCCTCTGCTTTAATGTTTTTAGTTCTTTTCTGAAACACTTCAGATATCGATAGTTGTTAAATTTCATTATACAGTATTATAAAATTGAAATTCATCATAATAATTCTATCTTGGAGGTTGTAAAGGGCGAATAAATCCATCAAGTCCACGTAGAAAAAAAATACCTACATCCACTTAGTGACATAACTTTTTGAAAATTGAAAATTTTTGAAAATTGAAAAAAAAAAAAAAAACCAATTGAAAATAAATTATAAATGAGGACCAAAAAAATGGGCCTCAGGTGTAAAGCATAAAGTCTTGAGTTAGGTGTAAATAATAAAATTTTGAGTCTCTTGCCCGATTCTTGACATCGGACTCTGCGAATCAGCTTTTACAGTTATATGTTTTTTTTTATTGATTCTTCGTTGGGCGTTTCGTGTTTTACAAGCCGAGAACAAGTGATCGGACAGCAGAAGCACTTTTCCGTGCGATTAAATGAAAAATCGTAAGGCGAGCTCGCTGCGAAGCGTGTCGAAAGTTATCAAGGACGTGCGCGCGGAGGAGAACGGAAATTGAATCCACCACGAAAGATACGGGTCGGGCACTCTTCCTCCCTTATTTTTGCTCTCGATATCCATTACTTTGCTGGCAGCTCGAAAAATTCCTCGACCAATTTTTTTCGCCTCGAAACAATATTTATCAGGATAGCATTTCGTTGTAAATCTTGAAGATTGTACGTACTTTTACCTCGGAGGGAAGAAATATTGACAGGGACGGGAAGAAAGAGAAAAGTGGCAATTTCGAAGCCTCAGACCCCTTGGAAATTCTCGCCGATAAAATCTGAAGGAGTCGAGAATACGAGGAGGAAAAAGGAACATGGCTGACTAGCGAGAACGTTTTAATAACGGCTTCCTCATTTCGCACCCTTTATTGCTCTCTCTCCTATCCCGCTTTTCCTCCCCCGGTACGACGTTACGTTTTTGCTCTCCTCTCGACGCGACTGCTTGTTTTGGACATTCAGACATCTTGAAAAGGTCGCTGAAATCAGCTCTTTTTTTCTCCTCACACTCCTTCTCAGTCCCACGTCAAACTTCTCGTCTCAATTTGACCCTATTTTTTTCACGACGAACCCGTTGCCAGGAAAAAAGAAATAAAAGTTTAAAGTAAAGAAAACTTTAAAATTGGGAAATTTCCATACTGCCGCCTTGCTAATTTTTCGCAGAGACTTTCTGAACGAGAATTTGTTGAAAAACAGTAATGACGAGAGCGAGGAAAAAAATTACTACCCTTGCTCGCTGAATTAATCTTTTCATCAACTTTCCCAGTTTTTCAATTTTGAATTTTTCACCGTGGAAAATTTATCCGGAAAATTTTTGTCGCGGAAAATGTAACAGGGATGTTTTCTCGGTAAGATTGTATTTTCATGGAAATTTCTTCATCCATCAGCAAAGTCGGAAATGCGATTATTTCGATGAGAAATTCTAATAAGGACAATATTGAATCCAGAAGAAGAAAAAATAAGAGGAAGGACACAGAATTTATTGCGTCTCTTATTTTCTTTTTTGTATACGTTTTATCCTGGATATAAGGAGCGGGAGTCGAGACCTTTCACGTTCACGAGGAAAATTCTCGACTCCTCGTGGCGTTAATAATACATGCCTTGGATAACCTCCGACACTCGAGGGATAAAAATGTTCAGGAGACAGCACAGCAAGGTCGTGCCAAAGGATACGAATTCTCGTTGCCGAATGAAATATTTCTTCTAATACTCTCTAATACACGCAATAACTAATATACTATCCAAAATGAAAAAAAAAATTCAATTAAAAATTTGACATCTTGGATTTAACTATACTTGGTGATTAAATTTATTTTTTTTACGAAAAAAAATGTGAAAAATATAATCAAAAAACTAAGGAAGATAAAATTATTTGGGCTCAATGTAGAAAATCTTTATAAATTATATTTGTGTAGTACAATTGATAATTTAATACGGTTTAATACAAAGATGAATAATTCAATTTTTTTTCATAAAATTTCGAAACAAAAATTAATGAATAAAATGTAATCCTGGTAGTAAAATATGTGGAAATTGAATTAACGGAAATTCAATACTAATTCCAACAGAGGTTACAATTAGCAAAATACAGTGGTAATAAAACCAAAAATTAAACTAAACGGGATGAATTGAGAAATAGTGGAAAAGTGTACTATCAAAAAATTCAGAAAAGAAAAAGCGCGCAAATTCGAACTAAATTCCGTCGGTTTCCCACGAGATCTCTGCAAAATCGCTCGTCTGTCACACCTCCTGAACATCACAGTTATCCAGGGATGAGCTCGTGAGAGCGCGAATAAACGAAAAAAAAACCGATATACAGTGAGAAACAATTCAAAAAATAGCTGTCTTGGTTATATCACACAAAAATCATTTTGAATGACAAAAAAAAATTGCACTTTTTAATTAAGAATTTTCCTATTACAAAAGTCTATGAAACTAAAAAAAAAGGAATTATGATTTATTTCATATGTTGTGTTGCAACTAAAAAATTTTTTTTTTAAATACACTTTCTAAAATGAATATAAATTAAAATATAATTTCTTCAAATAAATATAAATAACATACATTTCCTTAAATAAAAAAGTATTTCTATTCTTTCAAATTTATTTCTCGATGATTCCAATAATTAATTAATGATAATTGCTATATTTTTCATGATTAATTTTTATTTAATTTTTTAATTTAATTTTTTTTCAACCAGATTTCTCAATACATAAAAAGACTAATTGTTCACACCGAATTTAAGTTAAATTTCTAAATTTTTTATCTCAATTTTAAAATTATGAATGAAAAAAAAAACTACTGTAACAAAAATCTACATCCAGACAAGAAAAACGTGATGTAATTCGATAAAATCGAACGAGTAATTCGAGCAACGAGCGATAAACATTTATTATGGCAGATGCAAATACTCGTAATTAATTGATGTGGTTTAATCAGCGAGTTATAAGCACGAAGGCATATATAGTTGATTCATGGAATGAAATAGCAATGATTACTTTTTCGTTGGTTGGGAGCGTCTGGAATAATTTTCGCAGGGGGTTCGCGTGATCTGTCCTTAATCTTTACATTTCTTGCGGTACTGAAACGACGGGAGGGTTGACCGTCGGCAGGGGGCTGCGTAATTATAGAACAGCGTGGATCGCAAGGATTCTTTATGGACGTAGGATACCGCAATGCGACGTACCTACACGCTATACATCGCAAATGTACAGGCTAATGCCACTTCGACACACATTGCTTAGCGTCATATAAAATACGCTCAGGCTCTCCCTTGTTTTCTTTCTCTTCTTCATCATTTTCGACTCTTCCCTCCCTATTGTCTCTCCCTCTCTCTCTCTCTTAGTAATCTTTAAGGAATCATCTAGTTGCACTAAATTGGGGAGCATTGCAATTGCAATTGCTATGCAACATTGCAATGAAATATTGCAATGCAGTGTTGCATTATTTAATTATTTATTTATTTTTTACTGTATTATTTGTAAGTCTATGTTTAAGTTAGTTTTTAAGTTTGTATTTAGTGTATTTAGTGTTAAGTTCTACTCATTGTATTCAAATTGTAATATTAATATTTAACACATTTTATATCTTATTATATTTTTTTGTAATTGCCCACGGATTATTTTTCCAAGGCATAATAAATACATTCATTCATTCATTCTCGCTCTCTCTCTCTCTCTCTCTCTCTCCATCTCTCTGTATCTTTCTCATTCTCTCATAAGGCAGGCAGCAGATAATCGAATGATCACTATTTTAATTTTATTTGATTTTAGTAAAGCATTTGATAAGGTACTAAAGGTATAAAATTCTTTTACAGAAAATGCGTCAGTTGGGTTTCTCAGATAGAAGTTTTACCTGGTACACTGTAAAAAAATTGGTGTTAAAATGATGTCAATTTAACACCATTCTTGGACTATGTAGTTCCCATCGTTTGGTGTAGAATGGCATGGTGTTAATAGATGTAGTTTGATATGCTGTATTTAATCAGTGTAAATAATTAACACCGCAATATAAACACCATTTAGTGCGTAAAAATAATGAAGTATAGAGAATATTTTGGAATAATGTAAGTTTCGATTTGTTTGTAAAGTTCATGCACATTATATGCAACATTATATGCAACCAGAACTCAAGCAGTCCTAGACAATAATGGTGTTGGGTCAAGCTGATGGGGGAATAAAACATTGGTGTCCCTCAGGGTTCAGTTTTGGGACCAATCTTATTTTCAATCTTCTTAAATAATATTGGTGCTGGTTTTCATTATACCAAGCACCTTATTTATGCAGATGATACACAAATTTATTTATCTTGCCCGCCTAATAAAGTGACAGAATCGATGCTCCGGGTTGCTCATGATGTTAAAGTTATTGCAGATTTTGCGTCTAAACACGAGATAACCTTAAATCTTCAAAAATCAAAGGCAATGATATTGGGCGGTGGTACCTATATATAAATCAAATTGATACAGCCAGTCAGCCAAGTATTACTGTAGATGGTGTCTCAGTGTCGTTTGTTAACCAAGTTCGTAATCTAGGCATGATTTTCTCCTCAAATCAATTTCTCCTCAATTTCTCATTTGAATCGTCAGGAGTATAAAACTTCTTAAATTATTGCACAGTATCATTAACTATATTATATATTTTCGTCGAAGATTTTCAATAATACATTTAGTAGTACAACTCCTTTAAGTTCTTCATCTTCATTAAAACTTATTAAAAAATTATATTATATTCCCTCAAACGTCTGCAATTTTATTATTAAGAAAAATTTTGATTTACCAATAAATTATCGTTTTTCGCAATATGCTCAAATACTATATTATAGTCAAAGTCTGATAACTCTAAAACTTAGTTTAGTAGTTTACTAAATTTAGTGGATCATTTTCATATATGTTATGTTATTCTATCCAGTTTTCAACTGTTGATGTTGAATAATTTTTTCATCGAACGTATACTTTTTACGAAAATATTTCTTCTGCTTTTCTCGTTATTTCATTTTTCTTTTGTTTTTTCATGGAAGTATTAACTGTGGTTTGTAAACGTCGTCATTCCTTGAAAGCCTTCTGACACTTCTGTCAATAATAATATCTTTTCTGGTATATATTTTTTATCGCATTTTCTTGGACATAAATCGGGTCCATTTTTACTTTTGAAATTCGAGGAAATAGTGTCGTTGGAAGGAATCGCGGCTGTGATATTTTCTTCTTAGCGTTGACAATGCTTCGTTGAGTGGAAGAGGAAAAATATTGCCTCTGCTCGACAGGTGCCCGAACGAAATGTTCTCTCGTTGCAGGACTTTTCGCTCCGTTATTTTTCTTTTTTCTCGAACGAAATTTATTTTTCAAGAAATTCTTTTCGCAGCGAATTTCAAAATAAAAAAAATGTTCTCCCGCTGCGCAACGTGATAAATAAATATTGAAACAGTGAGAGTGAAAAATAATGTTTGCTATGCAAAATATCTAAAAAAAGGCTTGGTAATTATTCTCATGTCCTGATAACACATTCGAATAAGAGGGAATTGCAAACGAAGCGAATAATCTCTTTTTTTTCTCGAAAAAGTAAAATACTCTCACGAAGTCTCCAATAAAGATAAAAAATTTTGAAAAAAAACTGACATAGACAGAAGGAATGAAACTCAATAACAATGTTATTTCTTTTTCGAGAACTCGATTTGATAAAGAATTCACTTTTTCTCTCCTTTTCCTGTTTAATTAATTTCATTCAAAAAAGTTCATTTTAAACTGTAGTAAAATAAAGTAACGATATTTTTACATGACAAATGTTGAATAAATTTTTTTAGTAAAAAGCTTACGTTCAGTTTACGTGAAGTCGAAAAAAATGTAGAATAAAAAAAATGCATAATAAAAAAAATTCCAAATTATTCTGTCAAAAAATTTTTTTTCAAGACTTTTTCTCTTAACCAGTTCAAATTGAGTTTTTTCTCTTCCGGGCAATTTTTTCTCATGATGCAGGGAGACAAATTGTCCTTCGAAGTGTCCGCGGAAATGAGAAGCTGTGCAAGGGAGGCGAAAACTTCGAGCCAGCTCGTTACTCAACAGAGCAGCGTCCTTTCGTGTTTTTCTTTACTTTTCCCCTCTCTTTGCGAACAGTTTCTTTTAACTTTGCTAATTAACAGGGCAGTTGAGAATTTTTCGAATTGACTCGTGCTTGCATCATCGCTTCGAACGAAAAAAATATTTTTCACTTTATTTGAAGAATTTCGATTTATCTATTCTTGGCAAAAAGTAATTCGGAAATTAAATCATGTGTTTTATCACTGTTCTCCATCTCTCTCTCTCTCTCTCTCTCTCTGCAAGGTAACATCACTGAAGCTTTTTATCTCAGAGTGCGTCACCGTGGGCGTATGATCCATGTTGAAAAAAGGCTCGCCAATACTTTGGAGCAACAGTCTGTCACGAATCTTCGATTCGACGAGAATTCAATACTCCAAAAATGACTGGTGAGTTTTTTTTATTGCTAATAAAGTCAAAATGTACATTTTTGTTTATAAAAATACAGTTAAATCATAATTATTTTAATTTCTGAAACAAACTGAAATTTTAATACTTCACCACTCAAAAATGCTTTCGATTTTCGTCAAATTTCAGTAATAAATATATGTGTGGATATTAATTGGACAAAAATATTCGTAATGCTTGATGAATTTAAGAAGATATGGTCAAGAGTATAAAAATGAATTGAGTCTTTTAAATTTTTTATGGTACAGGATATTATTTCAATTTTATAATAGAAAAGAGAGAAGTATTGGTAATTAAATAAGTGAGACTATTCTGGTTGAATAAATTCGATAAAAGTCAGAGTCTTTGGAGAATTAATCAATATTTATTTTAGAGTGACATTTAATACGTTCGTACCGATGATATCTCTTACTTGTGATACTTTAAAAATAAATTACGACACTTTAGTTTTCGAGACATGTTAATAGTGACATTTAAGGACAATTTTAAATTAAAAATTTAATACGATGTAAAAAAAAACATTTTAAAAAATAAATTAAAATGTCCCGAACTTCCTCAAGGAAAATTGAGTATTGAAACTTCGTTATAATCTATCATGGAGTTCTGCGGTTAGTCACGATTTTCACTCAGACGACAAACAAGATCTGACACCAAACGAATTAACGATGCAGATTTTGATCGATTCGAACTTCGCATTCAATTTTCCATCAAATTAATTTTCGTCGCGATTCCGCGACATATCGGATTACGTATCTGAGCGTCGTCTTATCATTTATCACGCCTTATGATTCACAGTTTATTTCACGAAGATAAAAAACCCGAAAATTTCAACAAGGCCTTTTACACCGAATTCAAGATTTTTCTATCTATAGTCTCAAATTCAATATTTTCTTCTATTTTTTTCATACGATGTGATTCGTGAGCTTAAGTTTATCATAAATTTATTTGAAATCAATGTAATATAATTTTAAGGTTAATCGAAGTGACGTATACTTACTACGTATTTAAGAAAAAAAAATTTATCAAGATATTTTGAAAAAATTAATAGATGCTAATTTGATTTAATTACATATAAAAATCTTTTTAAATTATCTATAATTTCTCTCATGACGTTAAAGAATTTTTGTACAAATTTTTTACAAAATCCTAAAAGAACGTTTTTTCAATAAGACTATTTTAAGAAAAACAAATTTTATTATAATTTATAACTTTGCAATAAAAATAAAGTAATTTTATAAAACTGTCTCTAGCTCGAGAGTTTAAATATTTGACATCGTTGGTAAGTCAATTTTCGTGAAAATAAAATAATATAGCTCCAGAGGTATCAGTAAAGGGAATAAAATATGAAAGATTGAAGCGAAGTGTTCCACAGTGGATTTAGAGGTAAAACTGAAGTGAAAAGTGTGCGAGTCGTGTGCGTTGACTCCATGGAAAAAAAAGAAGAAGAATGGGTAGAATTGAGATGAGGTGGGAGAAAAAAGTGTGTGTGAAAGAGAAAGAAAGAGAGAGAGAGAGAGAAAAAGTGAGAAGGAAGATCGAGAGTGAGATAAGAATAAGCTTATCGACGAGCCTTGTATGGATATCGGAAAACGATAAACGACCATTGACAATATCACTTTTTATATCTGCGTATAGCAATATTTCGCAGGAACACGGCGATGACGCGCCGCATAAATACGCGAATCGATGCGCGAATAGATTTTACGAGAAAACGGAGATAAATTTTCTAAAATTTTATTCCCAAAAATATTCAGCCCTTGATGAAATTTTGATTTTTTTTTCTTTAGGATGCAATATATATCTTTATAGAATATAAATTTTAAAAAAGTTAGTGAAAAATTTATTTGACAATCTATACGTTTTTTTATTCATTTGCTTCTGAATTTTCTGATGAACTAATTTTGAGAATTTTGAACCTATTTAAGACTTTGTAGTTTTTCTTATTGTACGAAATTTTACTACGTTTGCTGCGTACATTCATAAAATAGTATGCATAACAATGTCGATGTCAATGGAAAACGTATATTTATAAACATATTTTTTAAATTAATATTTTTATTTGTATGTTGATTATTGAATTTATTGGAATCTTAACAGGAAGAATTAACTTTTGGATGTTCTATGCAAACTTTATAGTTCACCAAATTTTATGATTAAAAAAAAAGTAATGCTGACAAAGCGTTTATTTTATTTTTTTGTACCCCAGTAATAATTTTTTAACAAAAAATTAAGTCGATGGTTAAACATATTAATCTTGATAAATAATATAAAAATTGGAAGTAGTTACATTATTAATTTTTTACAAATAAATTTTATCCCTAAAAGTGAATATAAGCTGATTCGAAATTCAGACTATATTATATTTAAAATCAACGCAAAGTTTTTTTTATAATGAGATTCTTAAATACATCGCAAAAATTATACATTATTCTATGAATATTTTCACTCATATACGATGTTAAGATATTTCTTCATATTTTATTAAAATAAATAAATGCATTAAATTATATGATTTTCCATACTAAACTACGCACAATTTGTTAAAATTTATGTTTTCAGTGTCAAACTTCTTATAATCGTCGTGAAATTTTTAAATTTGGAGTATTAGAAAAACTGTTTCATAATATGTAAATTATTCAAAAACGTTACATTATTTTTGACCGTGAATAGAAAACATTCAATTATAATTCTGTTTTATTTATCCTCATAGTTTGTGCCACAGTTTATTAAATCAGAGAACAATAAAAATTCGTCAACCGTTGATTCATATTGTTCGGTTTGTTGCTCGGTTTTCCTCGGTTTTTCGTAAAAGTACATTTGGATATTTGGAGTAATTCGAGTCACGGGGACAAAGTTGGAAGTTAATTGCGTCGTTCATTCGCCGCTTTGTATGAACCTCATCGTCGAGCCTGGCTCTGAAAAATACGCTGGTTAATTCGTGTGCCATTTCTCGTATATAAACAGGATACAAATGGGTCAGGTACAGCGGCGCTCGATACTGGGTTCCCGGCATGATCACGGTCGGCCGTGATGTCGACGGCGCGAACCTCGTGGTCGGCCGGGCTCGTCATAACGGCGATCTGCTCCCGGCCAAGGCGAAACCCGAGCACGGAGTCGCATACGTCGCTTACGGTGGTCGGGAGCACATTAAACACGATTTCGAGGTAAACCCGTACTATATTTATCCCCATTTATTAGCACAATTACTTATAATCTGCATTTCATTATGTTTCGCTATTTCATGCTCTTTCATTTATTTTATAACTTATTTACAAAATTTCATTGACTCCGGTATTTTTTAAAACTTTTTTTAAAGAATTTTTAAAATAACATTTTTTAAGTTTTTTTTAAAATTATGCAATTATTAATAATTGTAATTATAAGTACAATGTATGCACATTTATTAGCATAATTGCTTATAATTTGTATTTCGTTATGTTTTGCTATTTCATGCTATTTTAATTATTTTATAATTTATGTTTAAAAATTTGTTTGTCTTCACTTTTTTAAAAAATATTTTTGTATAATTTTGAAAATAACATTTTATCGTCTTTTATTGAACCATATTTTTTTAGAATCATGCGACTATTATTAAATGTAATTAATTAATTGTAATTATGTACAATTTATGACCATTAATTAGCATAATTACTTATAATCTGATGCATTTCATTATGTTTCGCCATTTCATGCGATTTCAATTATTTCATAACCTATAGTTAAAAATTTCTCTGTTTTCACTATCTTTTTTTACATTTTTGTACAATTTTTTAAAATAAAATTTTATTCTCTTTTATGGAACCATGTTTTTTTTAGAATTATGTGATTTTAATATTATATATCATATAATTTTTCGCAATTTCATGCTGTTTCATTTATTTCATAACTTATTCAAAAATTTCTTTATCTTCGCTTTTTTTTTATATTTTTGTACAATTTTTTAAAATAAACTTTAATCGTCTTTTATTGAACCATGTTTTTTAGAATTATGTGATTTTAATATTATATGTTATGCAATTTTTTTTCTTGTTTTGTAGATTCTGATGCCAGCTGAATTCAACTGGGTTCACTCCAGAAATGGACAAGTTCCCTCCGGGGCGGTCGAGGCCGGGAGAACCGTGGATGGAGAAGCTTTGTATGTCGGTCGTTGCACACACAATGGAGTTCCTGTCATTGGAAAGGTAACTTTTTCTCGTATGTTTTATTTTTAAAAAAATTAATTCATATAAATAAAGAAGTGATGAAAAAGTTGCATTTAAAAGAACAAAAGTTTAAAAACGAATAGAAACGAATAATAGTGGTGTCTCAGTAATACACCTTTGATAATAATTCTCGTCAAGAAAGACTTACAGTATATATTTTGTAATAAACTCTTCAATTGCGAACTTAAATACATTTTTTCGATTTTTTTACATCATATATTAATTTTACTAGATCAAATTTCATTTTCAATAAAATGATAAAATGTAAAGCTTATTTAAAAACTGGAACTTTTACAATTTTTCATTAAAAAATGAAACGATAAATTTTAATAAAATTTTGAAAGTAGTTTAATCAATTATTAATTACTTAATTAATTAATCAATTAATCAATTAATCAATTAATCAATTATTCGATAATGTATAAAAAACAAAATAAAATTATAATACAGATGAAAGTTCGATTAGGAATAATGATCGAACTATATATTGTGTAATTTGTATCGTTAGCAAAGGATTAATGAGTTTACTCGAAAATTTCAACCAACTTTTCGTTCTCGGTGAATTTTCTTTTTCCACGGTTGAACGAGTCTGGAAGCGAATCGCGGGTTATTTCACTAAATCCTTATTTCTGTCGCAGATCCAGCCGAGCCACGGCTCGATGTACATTCCGTACGACGGGGCGGAACTTCCTTACAGAGAATACGAAGTGTTGGTTCAATACTAGGTGTCTCTGTGTAAATCCGCGAGCACGAACGAGATGAGAAAATCCTGTATTGCCTGACGTGATGCTGGAAAATCAGGAGCGAATGCAATCCCGGCCCGGCGACGTCTTCAGCCACCGAAATCGACGGTGAACGCGCCTCTCCGCGCCCCGCGTACTGCCATCTTTCGAGCGCTCTTTCCCATTTAAAATGTCTCGGGCCCCAATCGATTTTTATTCGATCGCTTTTTAAGGAGTTCTATGGTTTTATCGATTATTTTGGATTTTGTTGAAAATTGGTAAAGTCGGTCTTTTATATGTTACGCATATGCGTACCAAATTTTAACAGGTTTCACCACGTAGAAATTGAGATATTTAGTGTTAAAAATCCCTATTTTCAATTAAATTTTGCCATTTTCAATCCTAAATATCTTGAAATCTAGATGGTGAATCTTCTTTAAATTTAGCATAGCTCTTTATTATACTTCAAAGAAGCTTCCTCAAGTTCTTTTTTTTTTAAATCCTTAGATTATGATTTTTTTAATTTTCATGCATACGTAGCAAGTACAGGTCACCTTGGATAATCGTGAATTTTGAGTATGTTACTCTTGAAACGATTTGCAACAATTTTTCTTAATTGACTTAAGCTCATAAATCACATGATATGGAGATAAATTGAAATAAATAATTTTGGTTTGACTGTACCTATAGAACTACCTTAAATGCAAACACGAACGAACCCTTGACGCAAAATCAAACTATTTTCTTTTCTCATCTCATCGGTAATATTTGTTTAATTTTTAACACACGGAGAGAACTTTATACAAAACCGTGATAACAGTTTAGAAAAATTTGAGGATTTTTTGTCCCAAACATTATACATAATTATAAAGTTATCAAATTTGTTAGGTATTGAGGGTAAAATTCTAATAATTGCCAAACTATAATTAGTCGTATAAAATTCTCTCTGTACACGCAATAATTTTGCTTTTTATTATTTTTCCTTGTCAATAATTATTATATTATTAATTTTATTCGCTTTTTTTTCATTTTTGCCCTTCTTTACCTAATTTAAAGATAAGATTATTTTTGGAGAACGATCGAGATTTTTTTTACTCGTTCATTTTTTTAAATGTATTTTTATCTTCATTTTTAGATTTTTCGACTTATTTTCTGTTCATGATAATTAGACTATGACAGGCAAAAAATTTGTTAACTTTTTTCTCTTTGATAACGAGAATTTTTCTTTTCATTTCATATTTACGCAATTTTTCTATTTATTCTTTTTCTCTTTCATCATTCCAGCTCGCAATACCTTCCATGAAACACTTTTTTTTATTTTCTCCAATTTGCATATTTTTTATTAAGATCGAATTTTTTTTCCATCCTACCGTAGAAACTTTGGAATTCCAATTTATGGCTCTTAATTACATTTTCGTTTGCTGTCCACGAATATCAGAATTTTTGCCGGGAATGAACAGAGTTGGAGCAAGCAATCTCGGTTTTCTTCGTTTTTTCTTTTTCCAGTGATGAGAATTCTACTAGTTTTCGCGAATATCAATTCCCAATATCGCCAAATGCAATTATTTTAACGTTGTCAAAAAAATTATAATTTATTGAAGGCTATCGTTCTTCCCTTCTTTTTTTTATATTGTTGCATTTTTTAAATTTTCTTTCTTTCGTTTTCGCGAATATCAATTCCCAATATCACCAAATGCAATTATTTTGACGCTGTCAGAGAAAATATAATTTATCAATGGCTATCTGTTTTTTTTTCTTTTTTTTATATTTTTGCACTTTTCTAAATTGTTTTTCTTTTATTTTCGCGAACAATTCCAAATTCTGACAAATGCAATAATTTTGACGCTGTCAGAAAAATTATAATTTATTGACGTCTATCGTTTTTTTCTTTTTTTTTTATATTTTCGCATTTTTAAAATTTTCTTTCTGTTCCTTTTTTGGCTTAACCGTGAACACGAAAAATAGGAAATCGATGCTGCAGCTTTGAACTCGCTGAATCCTCCTTCCTGGCCATTTTTGCATCTAAATCCTCTAAGCTTTCGCAAATTTATGAAAAAATTTTTTTCCTTCCTCTCTTTCTCTCCCTCCCTCTTTTTCGGTCTTTGTCAAGGAAATTCAGGATCCTCGTGAGCGGATTTCGAACAAAAATTTCCTCCTTGTAGCTTTTTATCGACTAAATTCAATTACCGTTTCTCTTTCACAGGGTACTCGATGAAAGGGCTTCCCAATAATTGTGCATTTCTTTCGAATTTTAATTACTACCAGATTCGTGACATTTCCACGATTTTTTGAGTGAAATTTTTTTTTGGCTCGTCAAGCAACCCTTTTCCCAGTTACGACACAAAGAGAAATGTGATCAAACGTCGAGCACTGAAATGACGAAGTATTTAAAAAAATGAAAAATAAAACCAAAGCGAAGGGTACCAGAACGAGTGAAAGAGTTTTTAGTATATAGAAAAAGGAGTTGGTGAAAACAATAACGATTTATCGATAGTGTGCACGACATTGGACATACAGTGTGCACATATGAATATTTTGGTATATATTGAGAAGAGAAATATTCTCTTGATATTATTCCCTTCACCAGGCCTGGGTCAAGGGCTGCCAGGGCTCTACGTAAAATATTTGACAACATTTAATAAATAATTGGGCGCCAGTTCAAATTCCTTTGACAATTTTTTTTCTATATTTATTTATTTCCAGCTAGCAATGCTCAGTGTGAGCTGAGAAGGTGAGTTCGGTCAGAAGGACTCAGGGAAAAGAGAGGAAGCAAAGATTTGCTCAAGCAAAATTTTAATTTCACTTACTTGTCCACAATTTATTCTCTCTCTTCCTTCGTACGTCTTTTCTAACGACGTCTTGACGAAATGAACAGTTTTACGATGAATATTCAAATTCAGAGGTTTTACAAAATTATTTGACGACGGTTTACTATTTTGCCCTAGGCTCCTCGAGGATTCACAATATATGACTATAAACTATAAAATTATACAATCCTCATATTTTTAAATTTATGTTCAAGGCAGTACGACTTTTCCATAAAGAAGCGTTGGTAAATTTTGATAGCTTTTATAGCTTTTAAACAAATAACATAAAAAATGAAATAACTTAAAACAAAAGAAGCAATTTACATGTAAAATGGTATAGAAAATCGAAAAATAATACCAATTTACACAACAATTTACAATTTTACAGTTTACAATTTTGCCGTAGGCTCCTCGAACATACCCATGCCACGAAAAATTCCTAATCTTATTCTCTGTCGATTTCGAGAGCTCGGTCGTGTTGCTCTCTCTCTCTCTCTCTCTCTCTCTCTTTCTCTCTCTATCCTCTCTCTTTGTCAATATTCAGCCCAAATCGAGCAGTTGGCGGGAGCCCTTCGAGTTTCGCGAATGTTCGACGAATATCTCTCGTCGCCCTTATTTCAAATTATAAATTTGAAAGATGTTCGTCGAGCCTGACGTCTAGGTCAGAATTCTCCCGTAACAATATAGATAGAATAAAAAGAGTAGTAATAAGCGACAGAGATAGAGAAAAGTCCAAATATATGTACTACTTTTTCATTACCATTGCAAAAAATTCGTTCTTCAACTTTTCACTGCTTTCAGATTTTCACTGCGAGATTTTTACTTGATGGTTATTATTCAAATATTTCTTTTGCAACATTCTGGAAATTTCCACTCGACTGTATTCAAATATTCAAGGTATTCGTATCGTTGTAGCTCTATTAAATCGATTTGTTTTGAAAATTATAGGCTTTAGTAAGAATAATAAACAACCACCCTGCAAAATTTCAGGGTAGGTAATTGATCAAATTATCGAACCGTATTTTCGCGACCAAAACATTACGATGATACGAAGATTTTTATTTTTCATCACTTCAGTAGGAATTTTCAAGAATTTTTTTTTGTCTCTGTCCACGTCTTCTTTATTAAATATTTGAAAATCTAAAAATCCTGTTATTTTAGTTATTACAATCATATAAATTATTTAAGCAGTTACAATGTTTTAAAAATTAAAAAATAAATGCCGTTTGAAAACTTCCAGAAATTTCTGTTTTTTTTTTAATTTAAAGATTTTATTCAGTTAGACTATATACAAATAATAAAAATATTCATCTTGTTGACTCTCGCTAATAATTAAGTACAAAAAATGACTAATTTTTAAAAATTAAAAATAACGACAACAAATTTTTATATAGATTTAGATATTTTATTCAATCAGGTTGTATATATACAAATAACAAAAATGCCCATATGGACTCCCGTGCTAAAAATTTTCTACAGAAAAATAAAAAATGATTATTAAAAAAATTAAAAACCATCATGATCCATTGGCAATAAAATTTTTACAACAATATAAACTTTCTGATCAGCACTTTTTAGGACTCAATTTTGATAACAAAAACATTTGCAAGATTAAAAGCAGAATAGTGCAAAATATTGCACAAAGATAAAAGAGGTCTTTTTTAAATGGTTTGAGATTCAATAGAAAAAAAATAGAATCGAGTGCATCATAAATAACACGAATATTGAATTACACTAAACAATTTTCAATTCTAAGCTCTACACCAAGATAACCACATGCTATTTTTCACTACTACAATACAAAAGTCATCGATAAAAAATAACTGAACCGTGGTCTCGTTCTTCACTTTTCTATCCGTAATTGGGAGCTTGTCATTGAAAAATTGCAGCGAAATACACAGGAATTGAAAAATTCAAAGGGAATAAACAGTAACAAAAAAAATTGATGAAACATACACGTAGGAGAGTTGGGGGATAAAAAAGATAGAGAAGAGAAAAATAAAAATATACGACGAGAGGGAAAAGTACAGGATGAGAAAGAAAGAGAGAGAGAGAGGGAGAGAGGATTAAAATAATAATAGGGGTAATAATAGTAATAATAAATAAAAGAGGAGAGAGAAAAAGGAGGCTATAGGCGAGCAGTTGGCGAGGAAGAGGCCCTTAACCACCGAGAGAGCTCCGAGCGTGTCGGGCACGTGACCGTTGGCGCATTATTCCCGTGTATGGGGCACAAATGGCACGTGGCTGCAGCGGGCCTGCCATTGTGTCCCTCGGACGCGGATCCCCCCCGGTGCCGTCTCGCGGACTCCACGCTATTTAATATTTCGATCGGGCCGACTGTGCGCGACGAGCTAAACGTTTGCAACCCCTCCGCGACTCGCTCATCGATCCTCGCACAAAAGCCAAAGTGCCACCGAAGAAAGGGGCAAAAAGTATACATGCGCGAAAATGCGTGCGAGCGAAAGCGGAAGAAAAAAATAAGCGAGTGGAAAAATGGGGGATGGAAAAAAAACGGAGAAATAAAAGAGAAGGTGAGAGTGAAAAGATGATAAAAATTACTTCAAAAATATTATAGGATAAATGGTACAGTGTAGAAATAAGGAATTTTTGGTCATTTTCGAAAATTTTATCACTATAAATGTACATATTTTTGTCTGTTTAATAATGAAAATTATTTTTACTTATATCATATATATAGTGAATAAATTGTATTTACAGATATTTATTTATTTATAGTACTACTTTATTGTGTGCTTAAATATTTAAGATAATAAACATTTGATTCGTTATACTGTAAATAAATTGAATAAAAATTTATATGAAGAAGAGGTAAGTATAAATAAATAATTACTTATCAAAATACATATGAACCTATAGAATGCAATAATAAATAGCAGAGCACGAAAATAACCAGAAATATATAAAAGTTTATTGTTCTATAGTCTATATAATGTGGTATCCAAGCAAAAAGTTTATTTTTGAAGTTTTAATTCGCTGACAGACTCTGCTTCATCGTGTCAAATTATATTTTTATTGTTTCAATTAAGCTACACTAATTAGCAACTTAAACATATATTATGTCAGTAATTTGAAAATTTTTCATTGTTCTGAAAATAAAATAAGGACACTTATTGTGAAACGTTTTGAAACGACTATACATTTAAAAAACATGGACTACCATTCAAAATTAATTTTTAAAAATTATGAAATTCTCATATTTTTTACTTTCTGTTCAAGGCACTAGGACTTTTTCATAAAGAAGCATTGGTAAATTTCGATAGCTTTTATAGCTTTTAAACAAATATAAAAAATTAAATAACTTAAAAAAACAAAAGAAATTTACATGTAAAATGGTATAGAAAATCGAAAAATAATACCAATTCATCAAAATGGATATCTATACATTTTATGTTACTTGAGAATCGAAAATAAATTTTTTTAAATATTTATTTTATAGTTTTGTTTTTACTTTTTCGAAATCTATAGTCTTCATATACTTATAAAAAAATGTTTGTTTAAAATATTTGCAAGAAAAATATGCCCCGAAATTATTTAAATTAAAAATAGGAAAAAAATGTCAAAATTTTATCAAATTTTGACAATTTATCGATATATAGTATCGAAACACCTTCAACGATATGAAAGATGCAAAAACTCGAAGAGAGTTTGTAAAATTACATAGAGAGTCCAAGTTGAGTGCAGGATATAGATAATGTAAGGAAAAAAAAAGACTTCGATGAAGAATAGAAAAAGCGAGAGTTAGGGGTGGCGTTGAGAATTCGCAACAGCTGCGTGGCACGAGCCATTGTCGATTCTGCGCTTATACGGACAATAACATTGTATCGCCTCTATGCTTCGACGAATATCATTTTTTCCCCCTCTCGATTCGCAACTTGGAACCAATTTGCGAGAGTCTCGCAAAACTCCTCCCATCGGTCCCCTTCGCTTTTTTTCCCTTCAACTTTTCTCTCTCTCTCTCTCTCTCTCTTTTTTCTATTCTTTCATCCACCGAACAATCAGCGCCCAACCGAAATTGGGGTCCATCGCTCTGTCCGCGTCCCATTGAATTTTCTATGCGCCCGCGTAATGCTCTCATTTCGTATTCAAACTTCTGCCGGATTTAAAATTACGCTCTCGTCGCGAGCTGCGAGGCGAAAAAAAAGATCGTAATCTCGACGAGTGATCGCGAATGGAGCTGAAGTTTCGCCCTTCCGATATCGCGCGCGCTCGCCGTCCCGGTCTCGTACCGGTTTTTATTGCGCTCGTACGCGCCCCATTGTCGAGCGCAGCCAAGAAACAAGACCCCCCCTTGATTCTTTGCTCTTCAAGAAACTGTTGCGAATTTTACACAAAGGATCATCGAATCAAAATCTCTCGCTCCGTTTGTCAACTATAAAAATTCAAATCGAAAGAGATTTTTGATAAAAAAAAATTAATAAAAAATATGGAGGTACTTAAAACATGATTTTAATATTTCAAGTGATACATTTTTCATTGGATCTATGAACGAGGATAAAATATGTAAATGTACTAAAAGAAGAAAAGAAATTTTTATACACAAAAGAGTATAGAATCGGAATTTTAGCTCCGTTCGTCAACGATAAAAATAAAAATCGAAAGAGATTCTTGATAAAAAAACGTAATAAAAAATGTGGAGGTACTTAAAACACGATTTTAAAATTTCAAGTGAAAAAATTTTTCATTAGATCTATGAACAAGGATAAAATATGTAAACGTACTAAAAGAAAAGAAGAAATTTTTATACACAAAAGAGTATAGAATAGGAATTTTCGCTCTGTTCAAGAACGATAAAAATAAAAATTGAAAGAGATTCTTGTGAAAAAAAAGAATAAAAATATGGAACTACTTGAAACATAGTTTTCTAGCTTCAAGTGAACAATTTTTTATAGGATTTATGATCAAGAATAAATGAAATGCATTGAGGGAAATAAGAGATTTTTATACCTAAAAAAGTATTGAATCAGAATTCTTGCTCTATTCGTCAACGTAAAATAAAAATCGAAAGAGATTCTTGTAATAAAATAATAATAAAAAATATGAAGTTACTTAAAATATGCTTTTAAAATTTCAAGTGAAAATTTTTTTATGCATCTGTAAACGAGAATAAATAAAATGAATTGAGAGAAAAAAAGAGATTTTTTTACCTAAAGAAATACTGAATCAAAGTTCTTGCTCCAGTTGTCGATGAATAAAATAAAAATTAAAAAAGATTCTTGTAAAAAACAACCAGAAAATTATTATTGTAAAAAAGAAACATGGAGGAACGTATGAAAACATAGTTTTATATAGTTTATACGACAAATTTTTTTATTGTATCCACGAACGAGAATAAATGAAATGTATTGGGAGAAAATAAGGGAAAGAGAGAAATCGAGAGAGGGAGAAAAGAGAGAGATCGTGAAACAGGATTGGGTGGTTTTGGGGGGAGTGTGAGGCAAGGTTGAAACTGAGACAGCTGTGGCTGGTAGTCGATTCAAATATTTCGCAGCTGCCACTGAGCGATCTCGATGGAGAGAAAGGGAGAAAAAAAAGAGAAAAGAGAGAGAGAGAGAGAAAAAGCGAGTTGAATCTTCGTTGGTAAAAAGACTCTCGATCCCTCGGTACCCGAACACGTGGCAAAGGTGAAACGAATCGTTTGACGCTCTATCAATTCTATCGAGAATGTAAAGAGCTATCCTAATTACCAGACCAAAATGTGTCCCATTATAGCGACGATCTCACCAGGGTAAAAAAAGGACAAAAAACCCATAACGGGAAATTAATCGTTCAATTTGTCCAGTCACATCGTTCTTTTTGTCATTGTCAAAGTTCTCCATTATGTGCCCTTTTTCACGAAATCTTTGCCAATGCAATTAACGATGTCCATCGAATAATTGTTTCAGTTTAAAAAATTTGAAATAATCCTCGATTAGCATTCGTTCAAATATTTCGAGCTCAGGAAGAAATTTGAGATACACTTTATGACTAAATTGATTTTTTAAAATAATAAATCCTCGATTAGCGTTCGTTCAAATATTTCGAGCTCAGAAAGAAACTGGAGATACTCTTTATGACTAAATTGATTTTTTCATAATAATTATAAGTGAAATTTTGAATTTATGTATTTTTGTTACAAATTAGTCAATTTGTTTTGTGTTAACTGTAATATCAATTAAAAGATTATTTACAAAGATATTTTACAAATTAATTTGATTTTTGAAAATAAAAATTTATTATAAATGAAAATATGAAGTGAAACCTTGTGGGATTTGTAACGAGTTATCAAAATTGTTCATCAAACATTTAAAATAAATGTTACACTGATTTTACTGTTTATTTGTTTATATTTTAAGGGAGTGTATACATTTTCTAGAAAAATAATGTTAAAATCCCAAGAAATTAATGTATATAATAACTCTGAAACCGAATTCTGAATAATTTTTTAAATTGAACACAACAATTTTTTTATATACACAAAACAACATATAAAAAATTAAACACTCGTCACCATTTTTATATCTCTAAAAGTTATTCTTAATATTAATCCTTCCATCTTTTTTGAATAATTCCAAAAGTAAAGAAATTTTTTGCGATCTTTTTCAATTTTTTGCAATCAGCTGAATCGAAAAAACAATTAAACATTTTTTTTAATAATTATAAAATACTCTAATGCTTATCAGTAAAATATTTTTCATGTGACATTATAAAGGTTTACGACTAAAACTTATAAAAATATGAAGCCACATATAAGAATTCGTTTTGATTTTATTGCTTTAACGGACTTTCATTATTTTTCGTTGACTTTTATTTCCTGTCATTTCTTTGTATCGTGTCTCGCGTGAGGGACCGTCAATTTCGTCACGCAGCGGAGGGTGGTTTGGGACGCACGTTTCTCTTGCACTCCGTCAATCGCGATTCATTTGGGAATCATGACAACAGGTTTCCTCTCTCGACGACGCCAATGCACTTCTTTTCATTTACTTCCTCTATTATCCCCCGGTCTGCTCTCTCAGCGAAGGAAGCAATTCGAGCACTAAAAGTCCAGCGGTTCTCTCGATTGAGAGCGACCGAATCGGAATAGAGAGGAAATAAAATCGAGAGGAGTGAGCACGAAAAAGCGATGATGTGAAGCGGAGATGGAAGGAGTCGCAAAATGGAAAACTGCCGTAAACGAAGAGAGAAAGAAATTTATTAATTTGAACAGAAAGAAAAAGAACAAATGGAAATAATATACGGTAAAAAGAAGAAAATGGGTAGCAAGAGATGATGGAGATACGAGCATTTCTTTTTTTTAAATGGAACGAAATAATCGATTAAAAAATAAGCAATATATATGAGCAATTCCACCTGAATTCAACGATGATTTTAGAATTACCTCTTCGATTTTTTTATTTTTTAATATGTTATTGTATAGATGCAAAATAAAGTATAGATTATGCCAATTTTTAGCCCTCTATTTTGACGCGTATACAAAAGTTTCGTAAATTTCTTAAAATATTCATAGCTTTTACAATAGTCAAAATATCGTAACTTAATAGGAGGTTATTTTTTTAAATGTACTTTTTGGAAAAAAAATTGAAAACTAAGAAAAAATTTTTTTTAGTGTTTATTTAGCCATTTTAAGTTCAAAAATTGAGTTTTCTTTCAAATGGAAGCCCATCGATTTTTTTTTAAATTCACAACATTCTACGTAAAAAAAAACAAAATTTTCGAGCCCAGACTGGAGATGGACTTAATTTCATAATTTCATGTTGAAAAAATATGTTTTTCTATTTTCTTTGTAATTTTCATACTATTAATAACTCTTGTTATTTTTATATATGTATTTCCTATGAAAATTATAATAATTATAATGGTAACATTTTTATTTCAACTACGTTTTACACTTTATTATATTTTTACATAGGTATATTTGCCTTGTACGCGCAAAAGTTTGCCTTAAGGTATTCCTCGCACGAAATAAGTATCTTTATAATGACTTAATTATATTTTTATATATGCATAAAAATAAATAAAATAGAAGCCACGTGCATTTTTGGATTTTTAAAGTATTTTATAAAGATTGAGATATTTATACTGTTGATTAAAAATCGTTTTATATGAGAGAGCATGCGGTATTACAAATTACGATTTTAAATAACAAATATTCCAATTTCTAGACACTGATACTTTTTGAAATTTTGCACCAATATTTACAGTACATCAAAAAAAAATCATGCAGTTTTTTGAAATGCATCTATATAGAGAGAAAAGAGTTTCACTCAAATTGTTATAGAAAAAACTGAAAAGATAGTCCCTCAAAAAAGTTAGTTTTTCTTGTTTAAATTGATGAAATTTTAACTTTTTATGTATAACTTTGCTATTAACAATAAATATAATCAAAATTAAAGCACACTCTTTAGATAATTTTGATAATCAATATTTAAAAAATTAAATCACCATTAAAATAAATATTTGTTTTTTTCAGTGTTTTAAGTTTTCTTTTCTCCAGAGAGAAACTTAAAAAAATTGATGGGAAAAAACTAATAAGAAGGAAAAGAGATGAAAATGAGGACAGAAGATTAAGAGGAAATAAACAGAGAGGGTGAAACGAATGTGAAAATATTTGTGTGCGTATATTTTATATGTGCTCCCTCGTGGTATTGGCTCGGACATGCTGTCATGCTACACCAGTTTTTCGGCAGCTGCCCTGGCTCGTGCCATCTGCCGTGTGCTCGTTTCTACTCGCACGATTCCACCACACGGTCAGTAATGACCATGCACACACATAGACACCAATTTCTTTCTTATTTATCAAAAAATCACTGCAACACTGAAAAATTTATACACCATACATGAAACAAGGGGATTATATATCATTGAACATTCTTTTGTACTCTTCTCTTCAGTTTTAAAAAAAGTATGTTTAGGTTTAAATGGGATCCAATTAAAGAGGTATTAACGATACTTACTGGTCAAATGAGCTACTATTTGGCTATTTTTAATGAGGCGTGAATAAATGACATTTAAGGGTGAAGAAATCTTTTTTACCAAATGTACTAATTTGAAATGTAAAATATTGATGTGATACAGATAGTTAAAAGGTGATTTTCGATTTTAGGTTAAAATTTGATTTGGATTCACTCACGTGTGTCATATCTGATATAATCAAATAATTCACTGAAAATTTTGATGGCCCTCTATTTTAATGGTGAATAATTAAATCTTACACACTAATGAACACGTGAGATATTTTAGATTGTTTGAAATTTCACTGTAAATATTTTTTTTTCGATCAAAAAGTGGATGTTACTGGTTTCTCGTAAGACTCTGACTCATGTCAAACATACTTTGTCGGGATAATTTTTGCTTATTTTATCGATAATGCTACTTGAAATTTAGCTATCAAAAAACTGGATTAATATTCTATATATCGTAAAAAAATTTAATAGTAACAATTCATTTTGTACTTTCGTTAATACCTCCTAAGTTTTATTTTCTGTTGCTGAACGGATACTCATCAAGAATGATGAAACTTTGAAATATTGTATGAAATTTTCGTAAATAGATATACAACTTTAGTTAAGCCTAAAGAACGATGTGCTACCTTTATCTCTTGCGAAGTTTTAATCTTCATAATCGGTGGAAAACGAAGAATGCACTTGATACCAATTAAAAGTTTCGAAAGAATTAATATTCTTCTTATCCGAGGTGATTATTGTACTATGTACATCAGTGATTACTGCATTACCAAAATAACTTATTTTTTTGGGTAAATATTGTTCAGGTAGAAATTAAACGTAAAATCTTCACTTGATATTTTTGAGCCAAAATATCTTTAAAATTATTTGCATAAATTTTTCAATGAATATTCAGAGGTGTTAATCAAAATATAGATCTTTTAAAATCGCAACTTTTAACATGGTTCATCAATAAAATTCATCTACAGTACGAACTCTCAATAAGAACGGCAAAGCCCCCAAGGGGAAGATTTTTGTCTATATATATTAGGGTGTCCGTTATTTACCAAGTTGGTTATTTTGGCTTGGGTTCGGGCTAAA
>JAPYYW010000907.1:0-38005 GCA_030522545.1 Cremastinae sp. A BG-2022a
CTCGTACACTCGAAAAAATCGTGCTCCAGAATTATTCTCTCTCGCACAGCCAAAAAAATTATACTACGGGATTTTTGTCTCTCGTACACTCGAAAAAATCGTGCTCCTGAATTCTTCTCTCTCGCATAGACAAAAAAATTATACTACAGGATTCTTCTCTCTCGTACATTCGAAAAAATCGTGCTTCAGAATTCTTCTCTCTCGTACATTCAAAAAAATCGTGCTTCAGAATTTTTCTCTCTCGCACAGTCAAAAAAATTATACTACAGGATTTTTCTCTCTCGTACACTCGTAAAAAACGTGCTCCAGAATTCTTCTCTCTCGCGCACTCGAAAAAATCGGGCTTAGGATGTTTTTCTCGCTCTCTCTTACACTCGAAAAAAATCATGCTTCAAAACTTTTCTCTCTTACGCGTGTTACGACGATCACGCTTCAGATTTTCTCTTTCCGTCACTCGAAAAAATCATACTCTAGAAATTTTCCCTCATTTGCAATCTAATAATTATCGTATTTCAGCATTTTTCTCTCATTTACATTCTGAAGAATTTTCTTTCTCTTGCACTCGAAAAAATCACTATCCAGAATTTTGTTCTCTCCTGCATTTACAAAAATGATTGTATTTTAAAATTTTCTTTCGTTGACATTTTAAAAAATCGCTAAATTCTAATTTTTATTATTCTTGCACCCTTAAAAACGATTCTCCAGAAATATTCATCACTCAAGTTCAAAAAAACGATGCCACGCGATTTTTAAGTCTCTCTTTTCTACTCCTTATTTTTTTTATCGATGATGAGTGCCGGACGTCGCGTGAGACTTTTGAATACGTCAGAGACTCAAACTTTTTTTCTGACTGAAAGTAGGAAGTTTTTCTGGATTAAAAATAATTTGCCCAGCCCGAAGTTTGACGAGCTTGAGAATAAACGGAGAGAGACGTTGATTAGTGAGAGAAAAAAGAATCTTGTGAGAACATCTGGTGAGGGACTGGATGTGTTTTGAAGTGATCGCGCACACGGAAACGTGTGGTCACAGGATTAATGCCGGAGTACTTGGAATCTTGCCAGTACTCAGGAAATTGAAAAAAAGGGGACGAGACACCGAGAACGAGAGCAAGAGAGACAAGCAAAGAGGATTAAGTTCAATAGCATTGTCCATTCCGATTGAGACAATGAATTGCAATTAAGACTCCAGGACATTTCCTCCATCAGAATAATTTCCCATCGCGAATCTTTCGCCACTCGTGACTTTGATCATTCCTGAACTTGAAATCATTTAAATCGTCCGTCGTAAAAATCTTTTTTTACTCTTTTCACAAAGCCTTTAAAACTTTCTGGTCTAAAACCTTTACGATAAAATACCCATTTATCAAGACATGTCATTTTTTCTTTTTAATTGAGCAAAATTTCAGTAAAATTTAATTTAATAAAATTAGACCTCTGCATTTAACGAAAATAGATCCAGAACTCGTTGTAAAAATTCTCGAAGAATGTCACAACGTCAAAAAATTTGAGCAAAGATGACTCGAAAAGTAAAAACGGGTCGTAAAAATTCTGTAACTCGAAAAAAGCGAGAGCGGAGAGGAGAGCCAGATTTTTAGGGACGGGGGAGATGAAAAATATGCGAGGAATTTACGGTATAGGGGAGAGAGTAAAATTTGGTGATGAATTCGTAAAGAATGCCGCGGGGGCTCATGAATGTGTATTTTATAAATACACGAGTTAATCCGGAGCGTGCGTATGTCTCAATTGGTACGTCCAATTGGTCGAGTGTGCTAGGATGATGACGATGACGATGATGAGCTAGTACCTACGCAGGGCGGGGTCGAACGGACGCAACGCGTTGGAATGCGTTAAGACGCGAACGAAGACAATGAGACGAAAAGAGGGGAAACGCGGAGAAAGACGGACAGGGATTAATACGTCGCGTATGCGCCGAGCTCGTGATTGGAATTACTTTTTCGTACGTGTTCTGCGAATAAGGATATCACGCACAATTATTTCATACAAGTGCACCGACTGATATAAAACTCATATTCATTCGGCTCGCGATCGGCGACTGTCAGGCGATATCGCAGATCGAATTTCTCTCCGCGCTTCATCCCCATTCCCCGTTTGTTTGATCATTTCAAGAATTTACTGCGCATCGATTGTCTCGGAGATTCGATCGTCGAGAACGAATTTTCGTCGAAATCGAAATACGCTAAATAAAATTCGTCGTTCATTCATCAATTATTGTTACATCTATTTTTGCAAGTATTTTTCACTGCTTGTATTGTTGAAAAATATTTATTACTCTTATTTTATTTATTTATGGTTCTTATTCTTAATGCCAACTATTAGAGAATAATATTTGTTAATTTTCTATCAAATTGTTTCTTCTACTTAATTGTCATTGTAAAATTTTGCATCAAATTTTGTTCACTTTTTATTCTTCAAACTATGCCAATTATTTTTAATGTGTTTGAAAAATGTGGTTAAAGGGTAAATTATTATAATGCTAAAATTTGTAATATTCACTACTTTTTATAACTTTCTGGGTTCATGTTCCAAGGGTTCGAGTTTACATGAACGACTTTCTGAAGCGAGGGAGCCTTTTTTTTATCATTTCTGTTATGATTTTGCTGCATCGCCAATTTTAATCATTGAATCGCTTCGACGATACTTTATTTGGTCGCGTGTAGAAAATATCCGGGTGATTGATTTATCGCGGAACGATTTTGGCTCGAATCGAATTGGTTCGGTGAAATTGATCACGTACCATACGAAGTTACAAGTGGAATTTAAAGTCAGTCTCGGCCAGACGCGACGTATCGCATTCATTCGCGTTTTTTTCTTCTTCTCCATTGACGGAACAAAATCATTTTTTAACGCCACGTAACTTTATGTAGTCTAAACATTAAATAGTATAAATATTTGCTCTAAAATCAGATGTATTCTTGAAATTAACTAGTCTAAAAATGTATTTAAAAAATTGAATAAAATCAAATAGTCTACACATTTATTCTAAAAATTAACTAATCTATAAATGTATTGAAAAATTATGTATTCTAATAATTAACTGCGGTGTAAAAGATGAGTGTTAAAAAATATTCTTCATTTAATCTAAAAATACATTTTTCATGTATGAAAAATGAAAGAAAATGAATAGCGTGCTCAATTCCCGATTAATTTATCGCTTGTTCGGCGTTTTATCTCCGAGGCCTCGCTTCGTTGGAGAACGAGACGAGAGAAAAAAAAAATTAATCGAGTTTCCCGCTTATGAATTTTACAGTCGAACGTTTACATTTTCTACGAACATTACAAGTGCATTTGCTGCAACGGGTCGACACGGAAGAATGGGCAATCGAGTGGTTCCGTGAGGGAAGGCTCACCGCGAAGGAAGGATCTAACAGGATTTTCCGAAAGTCATCGAGTCGATTACGCGCTAATTGGGAAAAATTCGTTCGAAACGGCCGATGCGAGCGCGGTTAGCTCGTCGTTAGAGTTGAAATCGTTTCATCGTCTACCGTCGAGGAATTTCGATTTCCGATTAAATTCGTGGCAATTAAGATTGAGGTCGAAAAATTACCGAGGCTCTTTATTCTCGATAAAAAGAAAGAAAGAATAATAAAAAAAAATAGAGGTGATTAAATTCTCTCATGTGCGTGAATATATGAAGAATAATGCGTTTCTTCTCGTTTTTCGAATCAGCTCGCGTGGAGAGAAAGCCGCGAATTTAACGAGATCGCGAATCGTGCTCAAACGTGTATATTGAAGCGCTTGGAACTTGATACTCGAGACGCTGTCGAGACGCGGCGCACGGTTCGTCTTGATAAGCCGTCCGATTTCCAACAGCGACCGCGTAGCGGATTTCACCGCGTCGAGGCTCTATCCTAGCGGGCTTTGTTTTTCATACGTGATAGCGGCAACACTTCTTTTTTTTTTGACCAACTTCTTCGAGGAATCCTTCTCATCTCGCTGACGGAAAAAAAAATCATGCGGCTTATCTTTCAGCAGCGTGTTATTGACGTTTTTAAAGAATTTATTCGTATACTATTTTTTTAGGCGTATTTACACTTTTTCCCCTTATCTCGATAATCCTGCCGGGTTTCGAGTGTTATTTTGTAAATACAACACGGATAAACACCAAAGAGGCTTCCCGGCTCGAAAATTAAATTAGCCGGAGCTCGTAGGGTTGTTTCAGACTAGGGCACAATTGCGCTTAGCCCTAATAGTGTCGCTGACCGAGTTTGTCATGGAAAACGCACAAGATCGTCGGGATTGATACCTTCATTTTATCTGTGCGAAACTTTCTTCTTTCGTATAGTGAAAAAAAACGACGTTTTTTTTCTATCGCTTGCACGAATTATTACATTCAACTTTAAAAAAAATCAATTTTATGTGAAAAAATATAAAACCTGTTTTTAACAACTGTTGAATATGAAAAATGTGCGAGAAAATCGACGAAATTGATACTTTCATTTACCTGCGCGAAATTTCCTTCCAAAATGCAAATTTTTCAAGATATCTTTATAAAAATATTGTTTTTTCAATCATTCCGAGTAATTTTTTTCATTTAACTGGAAAATGATTAATTTCATGCAAAAAGTGCAAATAACCTTTTTTATAACGTTAATTTTTCATCTATCATAAAAAACCTTTTCTAAAAAAAAATGAATTTTTCGAAAATTTGGAGAAAAATATTTTCAACTTCAGAGGGCGCTGCAAAGCGAAGCGCTTCCTGTCGTAAAGGAATCTTTTTATGATTTTCTTCACAATGCTCGGAAGAAGTTCCAGTCGAAATTTTCCAGCCAGATATTTCCGAGGATAAAAATCCCAGGCAAAAGTATCTCCGAGAGTGTTTGAACACTTTTCGCCGCGTATCTTGAAAACTTCGTTAATCTTCTGTGGGTCACAGTCCGGGCCGAATTCCCACATTCTTCCTACAGTTACTTTACAACCCGCCGTATGGTCGCGTGTTGAAAAATGAGAGAGATAAAGAGAGAGGAAGAGAGAGACGGAGACAGAAAAAAAGCACAGTCGAGAAACCTATGTAAAAAGGGTATCGTCCGTCATTAATTAGCCGAACTTTCTAACTAATGATAAATGCAGCGTCCGCGGTACGTGACTCGCTTACGAATGAGTCTTTCGAGCCGTTTCGTCGTGTTTTCTCATTTCTACACGTTATTGAACACAAGACTGGGTCAACGAGATGAAGTGCGTAACCCTTCGTAAGAACAACGCGATGAGAAGAGCTGAGTGTCCAAATTTCGAGGATTTCCGCTCTCGTGAATAATCAACGGTTCGAGGAGAGTCGTGGCTGATAGTACGCGTATCTAGGACAGGGATTGACCGTTTCTGCGGTCCGGTGGGCGCGAAGGTGGCTCGACGGGTCTCGAGTGAAAGTCGTGGGAGAAAGAAAGAAAGAAAGAAGGAAGAAAAGAAAGGAAGAGAGCGGAGGCTCTTGTTTCGCTTATTGGAAAGTTAAGCATCTTTTTCGTCGATGCGTTTTCTTCCCGTTCCCGCGCGCGTAGGTACGAAAAATCGTCGCGTTCGCCGCCGGTCCCCCTCGAATATTTTTTGAAGCCTCCAGGCCCGCGCCAGGGCCGGGGGGGTGGGGATGAAAAATAATACGCGAGGCGTGGAGAGGGGTTAAAAGGCGCGCACGAGCGAGAGTCCTGCTGACTAACGACGCCATCAACGTGACTGAGGAGTCGTAAAAACCGAAGCGTCGCCTCGGAAAACCCACAAGGGATTCTCAACCGCCCCCTTTTTTCCGGCCCCGCCGTATCTCTCTAACAATGGAACCTCGACGAGAAATCCTCCTCGGCCGCCATAAAGACGATCCCCCGCGATGCTCGCACTGACCTCGCAAAATATCTCGTGTCCTTCGCGCGACCGTCCAAAATTCACCGAAAATTTCGCCTCGTTCGCCCGGTGCGAAGTTTCGATGCGCGGCCCCCGACGATTTTCGGAAAAATGCGCGCAGGCTCTCTCAAAAAAAAAAAATCACACATCTTCGCCAATTATTCTCTCACGGGGATAATCATTTAATGGATTATTCCGTTGTGTTTTTTTCCCTTCTTCGCGACTCTCTTACCTCGTACTTGATGTCGTTCAGTCTGAGCCACGTCTCGACTTTGAGGCAGTAGGGCGAGAGCGAGGGGAGAAGCGGCATTCGCGGAAACTGGTAAAGATAGATGATGTCTTTTTCGAAGTCTGGCTTGTGTACGGTGGTCGGTTTCGCCGGAGTCGCCGATCCGGGCTGTGCGTTGCCAGTCCCGGTGGTGGCGTCGTTCGCATCTTCGGGAGACTTTTTCTCCGCCTCGTCCTTCTCGGCGGCGGCCTTCGCGGTGGCCTCCTCCTGCTGCTGCTTGTTGTCCGGGAGGCTCTCCTCCTTTAGCCCGTCCTTAATCTCCTTGACGTTCTTCTCGGTCGCGGGGCTACCGCTGTTCTCGGTTTCCGTGGCCATCGTCATAGCAACCGCCCCGCTTTCGTGGTAAACCAATTCGGTCCGTATACGCGACTCGGCTCTCAACGACCTTCCGTTCGTTCGATCCCGATCGAGCGTGCTCGGGAAATTCCGTTAAAATCGGGAATAATTGCACTGCACTCCGAGATTCGACGATTCTGGGAACGTTCCTTGGCAAGCGCACGGGTCGACTGGCGCGCGATTCGAGCGAATCCGTTGTTGACGCTTCGAGCGCGTAGAGTTTACTGGGGAGAAGGGAGAAGTATCGCGGAGTCGTACGAGCGTTGCGCGAAGCGTTGTGCGGGGCTTGGACTCGGAGTGTGTCGTACGTAGTACCGGCCGGTAACTTCGTTCGTGCTCGGGAGTCTACGCTCGTTATCGGAACGCCGATCGTGCGGGCTCGGCTCCAGTCGGCTAGACGCCCGCGATGACGAATGCCCCGTTGCTGCTGCTGCAACGCTTCGTCATACGGAGCGCGCAATGGGAGTTTAGCGATCCGTCGCGAGATCACCGAGAGGGTTCATCGCGGCGTCGTTCTCAGGGGCGAAACGCTCCGCGCTCGATTCCTCCTTCGAATCATATTTGTTCGCGGGATTCCCGGCTTGATTGACGCCGGGCATGCACAGCAGCGCGTGCTTTTTTCCCCACGGGCGAATCATGCGCATGCTCCAATCCGCCACACCCGAAAGACGCCATCTTTGATGACTTCCCTAGCCCCCCCGTGTGCCCCCCTATATAGAAAATGCATTCCAGGGCCCCTCTCGACCGAACTCTTTCGCCCTCTCTCTCACTCTCTCTCTCTCTCTCTTGGCTATTTTTCTCCTCGCGAGGCGCATGCTCCGTTCGATGTTTGTCCAGCGACTTGTCTCTCGTTTTACGCTCTTGTTTTTCGCACACACCGCGGACTCGCCGAAGAAAATCTCACGGATCTTCGGAATCTTTCGCGTCCCGAGGGGCGGGGACGCGACGCATCCTCCTCGGTGCATACGTTTTCCGCGTTACGATGCACCCAGGCCCGAGGCCACAGCTGATCTTGAATCGGCAACATCGCCTTTTCGCGCTTCCTCTCCAGGAAGCACGCTCGCGTTATCTCCAACACGAGAATCTCGCGTCTCATTCGCTATATGGATGCTCGCAGCTCCGGATTGATAGAGAAAACTGGGCCGATTTTTTCAGAGCATTCTTTCGAGGTTGCCATCACTTCCGGGAGAAGACGCATTCATTTTTCATCGTGAAAAATCTTCCCGAACGCGTACGATTCTCTCGATAATTACTTTTCTGAATTTTTTACGTTTGTTCCTTATTATTTCCATTCGAATAACCGATAATCATCGTTTACCCGGAAGATTATGAGTTTTTAAAAACCCCGTTATTCTATCACGAATATCTTATCTAAAACAAAAAACGACAATAAACGTTTTTGAAAGTTCTCTTGTGATAAGTAGAAATGCAAGCAAAGATAAACACAGGAGGCGAGTTCCACTTATCGCCCACAAGGTCTTCGTTCTATCCTTGTTACATTGGTTTCGGGTCTTTGTGGACGTTTTGGACAAGTAGAACGTGCCCAGAGACAGGGAGAAAAAAAAAATAAAATTCTGTTTTTCCGAATGACGGCCGTTGGTCTTCCGTTCTTACCAAGCATCGATAAGCGCGAAAACTGCGTATGGTAAGCGGAGAAATGACATTCCGAAAAAAACTTCTAGAATTCTAGAATTATCCTTTCTCCGCGGAAACAGAGAGACCGTGCCGGATGGCTGCCCACGTTATATTTGCTTTTCCCACTCGTCGCACCTGTAATAAGATCAGATAACGCGTTATTTTTTTTTATCGCTTCCGTCAAATTCGGAGTCGAATGTAGCCGAAGCGCGAAGCGAGCGTCCGCCCGAGCGGAGGCGAAACTTGTCGGGAACGGACGAAGCGAGGATCGCGGAGGTGCGTGCAGAGCGCTCGGCGATGTCATCGGACTCTCTACTGACAAGTAGAGACGAATAATAATATCGACGTTTATATCATTCGCGCGTTATTGTGTCTCTTTAGACAAATTGTTGCGCCGATGCGATTGCCCGTGCATTTATTTTTAAGCATTTTTTCCGACCGTCCGACAATTAACGACACAGTATTCGGAAATATTTCCAGTATTCCAGGTGAGCACTCGTGTCAAATTTTATCTCGGGAAACAGCTGTCTAACAGAATTTATCTGTCACTCGACTCGGCGAATAGAAGGGAAAAAAAAACAAGGCACGAGCTAATATCCAAACCAATGCATTTTTTTTTTATCGCAATCCTATCGCGTTCGTCACTCATTTTTCCGCATCGATGGTGACTGTACGCCCACTTTTTGAATTTTCAAGGTAAAATAAATGAATTCCGTGTGTGTTGTGTGTTTGCCCGTGTACACCCACTGGTGAACGGGGACCGTTAACCTAATTGTGTGTAAACTGACGGGGAATCGGATATGCGCGGAATAAAAAATTTGGGCTGGGAAAAAATTGCGAAGACGAGTCGCTGATGTCGTTGATGTAATAAAAATAAATTTTTTTTTCAGGCATCTAGCGGATCGAGGGAATTTTAATAAAAGTCTGGGTCGAAAATAATGGTCTACAGGTGATGAGTGTTCTCTGTTTGCCTTCTTCCCAAATATTTTGTGCAAACAGCGATACGAATAATAGCGACTCTCTGGAAATTCAGAGAGATAATAATTTGGCTGCAGAAAGACCAAAAGTTTCAAAAATATCCTCAGACGAGCTGGAGCTGTTAGCAAAACTGGAAGAAGCTAATAGGTGAAATTTTGAACTTGATGGACTGTATAAGGTAGTTTTTAATCATTAAGAATAATTAAGAATAATTAATCGCAAATAAGATATAATAAAGAATTAACGAATAACAAATTTACTCTTTGGACTGACACGTAGGAATCAGAGTTTGAAAAAAAATTTTACATTCGTTAAATTAACGTATTAACAAAAATTTTAACAACGATATGAAAATTTTATGTCAAAATATGATAAAATTTGAATATTCTTTTTACATTTCAGACGCAATGAATTAGATGCAAAATCCTTGAATTCGTTGCACAGCAATCACAGTAGGAAAGGGTCCGACACATCTCAGGTATCATTGGCGTCGGGCGACAGCAACAGCTGCGGCGATGTTGTTGGACCCCGACGCCAGGTATCGACCGACGACGAAGAAGTCAGATGGAAGCTGTGGGGAGAGATTGTAGTGGATTGGGAGAATTACTGGAAAAAGAGAAAAGACTTTGTCAAGGAGTTGGTTAGACAAGGAATACCTCATCATTTTAGGTAACAAAATAAAGAATAATACATACTTGGAACGCTTTTGTTCTATTTAAAAAAGATCTCACGAGTTAGCAAAGCTTTATTGCAATTTGGATTTTTGTTGCAGAGGTATAGTATGGCAGCTATTGTGCGGAGCACATCAGTCGCCGGTAAAGAAGCAGTTCGCCGATTACATAAAAGCAACCTCTGCATGCGAGAGAATAATTAGACGTGACATAGCACGAACTTATCCCGAACACGACTTTTTCAAAGAAAAAGATGGCCTGGGTCAGGAAAGTTTGTTCAATGTCATGAAAGCTTACAGTCTGTACGACCGTGAGGTAGGATATTGCCAGGGCTCCGGTTTCATCGTCGGGCTGTTGCTCATGCAGGTGAATTTCGCGAAGATCATTCCGACAGTAAAAACGTCCGATTTTATTTGGCTTATCGCTGAATTTCTTGCAGCAAATGCCGGAAGAGGAAGCGTTCGCTGTCCTGGTTGCTTTGATGCAGGATTATCGTTTGCGTGACATGTTTAAACCGAGCATGGCAGAACTTGGAGTTTGCATGTATCAGCTTGAGCATTTGGTGGCGGATACGCATCACGAGCTTCACGGTCATTTTAACGCTCAAAGTTTCCATACATCGATGTATGCATCCTCCTGGTTTTTAACATTGTTTACAACAGCTCTGAGTCTTCCCACAGCCTGTCGAATTTTCGACGTATTTCTATCGGAAGGCATGGAAATTATTTTTAAAGTCGCCCTGGCGATGCTCGAGCTGGGAAAAGAAGATCTGCTCAGTCTTGATATGGAAGGAATGCTCAAGGTGAGACGACAGTCTCCTTTCGCGAATCCAATCCCTGAAAAGTACCATAAAAATACTCAAATATTGAAAATACCGCAAAAAATTTGTAACAAGAGGTATGTTTGTTTCAGTTCTTCCAAAAAGATTTGCCAGGAAGAGCAGAGGCGGATCCGGAACGTCTCATGAATCTTGCGTACAGTATGAAAATAAATCCCAAGCGCATGAAGAAACTGGAGAAGGACTACACGGTGTTGAAGATGAAAGAACAGGAAGAAATGGTGGAGCTTCGTCGACTGAGAGCGGAAAATCGTCTCTTGAGGCAACGAACGGAATTGCTGGAGGCCGAATCGGCGGAGCTGGCCGATCGACTGGTCAGGGGTCAAGTTTCGAGAGCGGAGGAGGAAGAAACCGCGTTTGTCGTGCAGCGCGAGTTGACCGCGTTGCGTCACACGCACCTCGAGACGAGTCACCAGCTCGAGCAGGCCCACGAGGATCTCCGATCGCTTTCGATCCTGCTCGAGGAAAATTTGTCCTCGAAGCAATCGTCGATCGACGAGATCGTCATGAAACAGGAGGCTCTGTCCCAGAAGGAGGACATGATACAGTGCTTGCAGGAAGAACTCGTGCGAGTTCGCCTCCACGAAGCGGAGAAAGACGCGACGATCAGAGACCTCAGGGCTCGCATACAGGAGCTCGAGCAGGATAAAAAGACGCTCAGAGAATACAAGCCCGATAATTCCGTCGCTCATCTCCAGGAGGAATTGATTGCTGTGAAACTCAGGGAGGCTGAGGCTAATTTATCACTAAAGGTCAATAATTACCCCTACAACGTTAATTATTAACGTTTATTTAAAATCATTTATAAATTATTTATAAAAAAAAGTAATTAAAAACTCTAGCATCGAAAACAAGTGTTTGTAAATCGAATAAAATATTTCTTAGGATCTGAGACAAAGAGTTACGGAATTAAGTACAGCGTGGCAGAGACACTTGCAGGAGCATCGTTCGAATCAGCCAGCCCAAGCGGCCGATTCGACTCCGAAGAAATTATTGTTCTGGGAGAATCGCGGCCACGAGAATCAGAAGCTCGAGGAGGATCTCATGTCGACGAGAATGCGGGAAATGGTCGCCCAGAGCGAGGTCAAAGAGCTCAGGCTCAAAGTCATGGAGCTCGAGACTCAAGTTCAGGTGACGACGAATCAATTACGGCGGCAGGACGAGGGTGAAAAGGCGCTCAGGGAGGAGCTCGAGCTCGCCGTCACTCGGGAAAAAGACATGGCGAGCAAACTCCGGGAGCAACAGCACAAATATACCGACCTCGAGTCAAAAATGAAGGACGAAATGATGATGGCGCGGATACGAGATGCCGAGCATGCTCAACAAGTCGCCGAATTAACGCAAAAAATATCGTTGCTCGAACTAAAGGTTTGTATGAACAAAATTGTTTTTAGCATTTAAAAAAAAACGTATTAATCTTATTTTTTAATTATTTACGTGCCAGAATGAAGAGATGCACGCTGAAGGCGAGTTACGAAGTAACCTCGACGACAGCGAGAGAGTCCGCGAGTTGCAGGATAAAGTCGCGGAATTGAAAGCCGAGGTAATCAATTTTGCCTAGAATTGAGATAAATAAAAGACACGAATTGTAAATATCGGGATTGTACTAACCGAACGAATATTTTTTTGACTCGAACAATTAATACTGAAAGATAAAATTAGCTTCGGCATGAGCTGGAAACTAATATTGAATCAGTGTTTAATTTGTAAAATTGTTCAAGTTTTTCTAGAAACAGTTTTAGAAAAGGGATGGGTGAATAATTTTGTTTTAAAAAAACAATCTGCAATTTTATAGTTTCCTACGCCTATCACCAGTCCGGAGACAGAGCCTTGGCGTTGGCTCGAGTAAGTCGAATTGAATAAATCAGTGCTCGGAGCAAGTTCGATTACGTTGCTTATTTACTCTCTAATGCTCGAACTCGCATTGGTCTCGTAGGACGTTTATTTTGAATGCTTAGAATAAATTGAGTATTGTTCAATTATCGTTGAAAAATTACAGAGACGTTGCCGAATTATTATTATTTTTTAGTAATTAAACTGTCAGAAATGTAATTCAATTAAAAAAATGCAAGTAACAGAGATTACTGTAACGAAAAAGTGCCAGTGAGGAAAATTCGCATGTATATATTAACAAAAGGCAGCATGCATAAGCATGTACCCGGCATGGTAAAAACCTTCATAAATGAATCAAGTGCGATAAAAAATTCAATTTCAGGAGATGTTAATTTGCATTAATTAAAATTTGACATAGAATTAAGGAGAAATTGGAGGTAGTACCTTTTCCAGCTCGATTGAAAGAAATATAACTTAATTCTTCATATTTAATAAATATTTAAAAAAATTCTAAAGTATTCTTAAATCTAAAGAAACTAAAGAAAGTGTCTTATTTTAAGATTTTCAATTGTTTTAAATTAATTTAGTAATAACAACCTTCAGTTTCTCCTCGAAGGAAGAAGCATCTCGCGTCGTTTTCAAACGAAATCTGGCAACTTTTGCAGGTCATGAGACTAGAGAGCAGAAAAGACAGATCGACGTTCGGACACGGTCAGGCGGTGAGGAGCATCAGTATAGACACGGAGAGCGAGCTGGACGAGAAGGATTTGACGCTGTGCATACAGGAGCAGATGAAAATTTCGACGTCGGTTTCCCAAGCTCGTAACGAATGAATCGACGACGTATCGGCCAGCGATCGCTCTGTATTATACAATATAATGTACGACACGATTTTAAGGAAAAAAAAAACAAAAAAAAACGAAAGAAACAACCAATACTCTAATATACTGCACTTACATACTAAACGCAAGCATTTGTAGACTGTAAACCGATTCATATCGTCATTCGTATACTGCATATGTGTATACATATATAAATATATATGTATAGATATGTGAGCTGAAAATTTACATTACCCTGATTCCCTTTGTCCTTGGCGAGGAAAATTTCATTTTATCGTGCACTTGAACTTGGATGAGTTTTTGGCGCCATTGACGCGTCGCCGGAACGACGAAAAATCGACCAATCGAGGACAAAGACGAGTGCTCGCTTTGAACGCGGATTCGACAGAATTTCCGCGGCCCAACGTCCAATCGGAGCGTTCGCGTACTAATTTTCAAACGGGTCCAGGAGAAAGGGCGTCGCGCGATTGGCACGGGGCTCATGAAAACGGAACCAGAGGATAATAAATCGCCGGTTTCAGAGTCGCCCGAGGTAAAACAGTTTTATTATGCATCTTTAGTTCCTCAAATACTGTAGATGACAGACTAGTATATCCAAAATATATAAAATGCGCTGCTAGTTCATTACGGAGTTTCCTATCGTTGAGCGTCATCTGTACCGCGTAAACATAGCCCCCGGCACGCGGTCATTGTTATTCTTTTGAACATTGTTTACGTCAATAATACTGGAAGGTGTTACCGAAAGTGAAAGAAAAAAAACGAATCAGGAGCATCGATCTCGCGATCTCGGGACAATAGCGAATCGAACTTCCGATTAGCCTCGACGAGGAGAGGCTATAGCCTTTTTCCGACTGCTCTTCCGCTCCAACGATATATTTGTGCCACCATCCGAACGTGCATTTTGCTGTTTTGTTCGACGCCGCGATATGTCATGCAGTTACGCCGACGGGTTATCGCCCTACGAAAACAAAGGAGTTTGCGGAGCCGAAGAGGTACATAAACAATATATAGATATCTCTATTTCTTTTCCTCGTATAAATTTGCCTGTTGATATGTAACAATTGTCAAAACTTTATTGTTTATAACCCATCCCCGTACTTCGGTACTTTTTTGCACCGTTTTCACGATAATTTTCATTTTTTTTTAGCAAACTTTTGAATCGATAAATAATTTTTGGATACTCCATTATTACGCGGAATCGCAAATATTGAAATTTTTTAACTTTCGTTGAAAGTCAAATTGAATTGTTGTTCCTGAGTTTCGATTATTTACTTTTCAGAAATATGAGAGCCAGGAGACTCTCAAGTTAAAGTGCGGCCTGCTTGCAGAATGGATAGAATCTGCCAGGCACGTCGTCGTCCACACCGGCGCCGGCATCAGCACAGCGGCTGGCATTCCAGATTTTCGGTAGTTAAAATCATTAAAAAAGTACAAAGATGTCTCATGGGAAAATATTTTGACAAATTTTAATACAAATATTTTTTTTTTTTACAGTGGATTAAACGGAGTCTGGACTCTGGAACAGAAAGGCCTGAAGCCCGATCTGAGCACTTCCTTTGACGAAGCAAAACCAACAAGGACGCACATGGCTTTGAAGAAACTCATCGAATGTCGTAAGAATTCATTCTGATACAAAATCAAATAATTGAAAAATAAATGCACAATTGACTTCTTGAAATATCTTTTCAGATAAAATTAAATTTATCATAAGCCAAAACATTGACGGATTGCACTTAAGATCAGGAATTTCCAGACGAAATCTTGCAGAGTTGCATGGAAATATGTTTGTGGAACAATGCGACAAGTGTGGAAGGTGAGTCACGTCCGATTGGTCTCCTTCATTTTTAATCAAACTTCTTCGTAATTCTACAGAAATAATTTTTTTTTCCAGGCAATTTGTAAGAAATTTCGCAACCACGAGTGTAGGCAAAAAATGCCTAGATACAGTCTGCAGGTCCGAACAGATCGGCGGTCGTCCTTGTCGTGGAAAAATGCACGACACGATACTAGATTGGGAACACAATCTACCTGACAACGATCTCGCCCTGTCTGACCTTCACTCGAGGTAATTTCCGGCGGGAAAAAATAAAAAAGAGAAGAAAAAACTCATGAAACTAAAAACAAAAAAACAATTAATTTTGCAGCGTCGCGGATCTCAGTATATGCCTTGGTACAACTTTGCAAATAATTCCTAGCGGAAATTTGCCACTCTACACAAAGAAGTACGGTGGACGTCTCGTCATCTGTAATCTCCAAGCAACGAAACACGTGAGTAAAAGTTCAAAAGTATGATTTATCATTTAATAAAGAATAGAATTTTAATTTAATTTTCATATGTTTAATCTAATTTTAGGACAAAAAAGCTGACCTGGTGATAAATGGGAACGTGGACGACGTAATGGTGAGTGTGATGAAAAATTTGGGTATCGCGATACCAGAGTACAAGAGCGACGAGGATCCTACGCGCAACGCGGATCTCTCGTCGTGCGAGATGGACTGGACAATACCGACAAGTTGGGTGAAGGAGATGAAGCTCTTGTATAAAAAAGTTTGCAAGCCGACGAAGAGAAAACGGAAGACTTTTATGTACGAGCGCGATCCGATCCAGTACACGAAAGACACGACTAAAGCGAAGAAGAGAATGTTGAACGCGAAGAAAGACGTGAAGGAGGAGCCGGAGAATAATTTGCCCGATGGTAACCCGTCGGGGGCGAATTTTGCGACTCGAAGTCTAATCGATGGCAATGAGCAAAATGTCAAAGACCTGCAGAATCCCTCTTGCGAGGACAATTCGAGTCTGGGCGTACACCGGGACATAAAAGACGAAATTTTTGATGAAGAAGATTGATTTTTGAGAACGTAATATTTTTTTTGTGGTCGATCGTGAAGTGCTTTGAAGGTAGGGGGCTTCGTGTCTGAAGTACTTTCGTGTACATACATGTAAAATAATACATGTTTGGAGAGAAAAATGAGAAAGAGATTTAAACGAAGACAAAACTAAAGGAGAGCTGAGGAGGAGATATTTGGCAGGAAGGAACGCGAATCGATAGTCATGTATTGTCATCATCATTATCATCATCATTAAAATTGCAGTTATTTGACGATATCGATGGTAAATGTGTAGGAGTGCTGCTAAAATGTACGCTGTAAATTAATGTTAAAAATTGGAGGAAATAACGCGCACTTTTCGTGCAAAAATTGGCAACTCTGCTTATGTTTCGTCTTGATAAATTGAGACTACGCGAGAAAAAAGAAATCGAATAACGTGTACGTTTCCCAAATCACCACAATGGCGAATTTAATATAATTAGTTTCACGTCGCCTGAATAATTCAGTAAACGTCATTAATCTATATTATTTCATTGAAAAACGTGTGTGTCTTAATGATTAAGAGTGACGAATCTAGAGAATCAGTTTTGAGGAGGTTTCCTACTTTGTACTGTCCAAAGATACATTTTTGCGACTTTTAAAAGAATAGAAATTTTAAGGAACGCATTTTTTCGCTTCTTCCATTATTATAATTCAGTATTTTCTTTCTAATTCGCATCTTCGTGTAAATCGTGATGGCCTAATTCTTTTTTTTTTGTAGAACAAGTTAGAAATCTGCCTCAAACGAATATTTAATTTTCAAAGATAGCTATTATCGGCGAATATTCGAATGCTATTTTTTTTTCTGATGATTGCTTCTTCATAGATACATTTCTGATAATTTTATTAGGGTCGACATTAGGAACCCTTAAGATATATCTTGCGAGAACTTTTAATTAGAATTCATTCGTGTGTTGAAGGTAGAACATTTTTCACTCACTATTTTTCGAATTAGATTCTCCGGAAGATTCGCCGAGACGGCAAAACCGTCTAATTGTCATTTTATAAATACCGATTGGACGGTTTTGCTGCCTGGGTGTCGATGTGTGAGGTGAGCTTCCACTGAAACGAAACTTCCTGCATATTTTTTTCATGCCAATAATACGAAAAAAAAAAATGTATTCGTGCGGAATGAGATAAATCTCGGACCCATCGCATCGATTAATTGTAATTCATCTCTACTTATATTTCACATAAGATTTTCAGTTGATACTTAGAGTTAAGATAATTTGTGCATTATTCACACGGACTTGTGTCAAAAAATTATAATCGACGGTATGAAACATACATTATTTGTGATTTGACTGAAAGAAATGTACTGCTTTTTTTACAAAGCAATATCTTATTGTGTACGCGTCGTATCTTTTTGTTCGTCGGCCTTTGTTTCTAATTTTTTTTTAAATTTCGACTTGCAAAAAGAATTTTGATTGCAAGAGCCATTTGAATATCGCCGTTAGGGCGAATATCGCGTTGTGATACAATAGTGGGGTGACAAGTTTAGCGAGCCTGGTGGCCAAATCGATTTTAAAAAAAAGTATAAAACAGTTTTTGAAAAGATTTTTTTATATGGCGAGCATAAAAGCGAGACATCGAAAATCTTTGAATAAGAACGAATTGTTATAATACGACACACGCATATATACACGTACATGTGCATTAATAGATAATCATCGATTATTGATAGTTGAGATAATAAAAGGTGTACATCACGAAGGATCGTCGATAAATTTCCCCTATGATAATTTTCGTCAACCTTTTGCTTTCTGATAAAAAGAATCAATTTTTGAACGCAATTGCAATTTTTGGGCCACCATCGCTAGAGTCAAACGTATGGTTAAAAATCAGTAGCCGTTAAGAAATTTATTCGTTTCGAGCAAATAAATATCCTCGCTACTATTGAGAGGCGCAATCGATTAATTTTTATAATTAATCAAATCTAAGGTCGTTAGTAGTTTGAGGATGATTCCCTATATATAATAACGATTAACGCAAAGAATATACAGTTGATGCGTGTTTCATTGTAAATTATCGCTCCGTATAACCTTTAGATTGTCAACGCAATGAAATGGATTAATTTTGCATTGAGAGAAGCAACTTCCAAAATTTATGAGCATAATCATAATGCGATCTTTTAATAAATAAAATCATACGAAAATGAATTGTAACGGTTTCGTTAATTTTCTTCCTATACCCCGAGAAAGTCCAACTCGAATAAAAAATTTACTTGAATGGTTTTTTAATCAATTTATTGAATGAGAAATACAATTTACTTCAGAGGAATAAATCTCGAAGAGTGCGTGGCACCGATACCTGGCCTACCGTGCTTTACAGGTTTGTACGTTACAGAGAATTCGCCAAGGTAATGACCAATCATCTCGGGCTTGATTTCAACCTGGTTGAAGGTTTTGCCGTTGTAAACACCCACTATGGAACCAACCATTTCCGGCACAATGATCATATTCCGCAAGTGAGTTTTGACAATTTCTGGTTTTTCGTTTGGCGGTGCCTCTTTCTTTGCCTTGCGCAGTTTTTTGACAAGGGCCATTGGCTTCCTCTTCAGGCCGTGGGAGAAACGCCTGCGGGCGCGAGCGTGCATCAACTCCATGAGCTGTTCGCTGGAAAATACATTTTTCCAAATTTCGATTTTTCATCGCGATACAATCCAATTTCTTACTCTCTACTTTTTGTGTTCAAATGGAAGCTTGGACGAATAGTTGTGTCGAGTTTGTGACAGTAGTTCTAAAATTGAGGTTAGTATTCGTTGTGAAAATACTTACTGGGACATGTCCAGGAGTTGATCCAAGTCAACACCTCGGAAGGTGAACTTCCGGAAGGTCCTCTTCTTCTTCAGGGTTTCGTCGACCTGGACATAACGAGTAAACAATGAATTAATTAAAAGTATTTACTACTTCATTGAAGATGTCAAGCGAAAAAAAATAATCGGTAAATTTAGTAGACAAGAGTCATCTTGTCTCGAATTATGACGATTCGGCGATTTAATCAAACGGATTGGCAAGATAATGTCGGATATTTAAAACGATTTTTGTAGCATACCTCAGCCATATTTATGCTCGTCCTCGGTGAACACGGTAAAAGAAATCAAATCAAGAAATCGGTTTCGCTCATAGAAAAAGTGAAACGAATCGCGAAGGGCTTGCTGTTGATTAACGAAGAATTATTCACGATAGATGGCGACACTGGTTACTTCTATCGGAAATCTATAATCACTGTCCGAAAAATGACCGCAAATACGCGGTCACGAAACATTTTTCGGTTCGATCGGACGACGAACGTCTTCGAATTTTACGAATAAAGTTCGAAAGGATGGTTGTTGCCTCGAAGATCGGTCCTCAGGATTTACCTCCTGAAGGAGGATATGCCAGCGTTCGAACGGAACGAATCAAGCTCCGGACTCTTATAAACTGTAAGATAAAATAGTAATCCGGAGTTGTCGTGTTTTCCGCAAGTTCGCGAAATCGTTATGTAAATAGAGCGAACGTAACCTCTCGTGATTCCCGAAAAACTTTTTTCCAGGGAAAAAAGGACTTGCCTTTTTTTTGACGACGAATGTCGTGGGATGGTTCATGTACAGTTGGGAGCACAGAAATTACAGAAGAAATCTTACAGAACTAAGAAGCGCTCGTAACGTCATTCATTTGTTCTTGACTGCTGAACGTGACAGAGCGTAAGTGAGATTATTTTCTCTATTTTTGACATTTACCATATTACATCTGACATTCGTTTTGTCATAAATCAAAAAATCTTTTAGATTTTTGAAGCAATTGAAAAAGAACAGAGATGACGAAGCTGAATTGATGAAAGATTATCCTGGATGGGAGGTTGGCACATACTTTGGTGAGCCAGTGTATAAAACTGTTGCCAAAGACACGTTGATTGAGCCTCGTATGCCCGAGTACGCTATTCACGCCGATCCAAGCGATGGAATCCAATTTATACGAGGCTGGCTAAGACATCTTATATAAATTAGATTAAACCTTTTCATTGTAGTTTCTGCGTGTACGATAATAATAAATAAAGTCAATGATAAGTTGTATAACTTGTGACAGTTTTACTCAATTTGTATCACTGCGGCTTCTGTAGGAATATGGTTGTCATGGCAACTGAAATTAAATTCTGTTATTTATTTTCGAGAATTTGCTATGAAATTCAACCAAACATAAAGGCAAATAAACTGTTCATTTCATTTGAATTAAATGGCTGAGGAGTCTGAAGAGTGTCCAGTGTTTCAAATAAATCATAAGCTAGATAAAAATACATCTGAGAGTTTATCAATTGAATTTGATGAAGATCACTGGCATACTAGCACCAAGGATGCTTATACTGTTCAACAATCCAAGAAAGTGCAGACTGTTGGTGAGAATTTAATTCTACTCAATTTCAAACATTTTTAAGCTTATTGCAAATATAATTAATATTTTAATGGGTGTTAATTATACCATGAAAAAAATGTATCATCTGGCATTGATTAATTGACAGGTCAAAGAAGAAATTTGGTCATTGCTGAGATAAAGGAACAGGTTTTGGAAAAGCTCAAAGCTTGCGAGGAGATTGCTGACACTGGTATAAATCCATCAGAATACAGTGACAAATATTGTGATCCAAATTTCGTTCCATTTTTGGATAAATTGGAGGTCGATGGAACAGTGAGTAAATATACTCAAAGTTCAGAAATAAACTAAATAAAATCTTTGTATACGATTAGCTAGGAATTTATTTTCAGAATTTGACCAAGTATCCTTTGTACACGAATAATAATTACACAATTTATAAAGCGATATTGGGAAGAGGAGGAATGAAGGCCAGATCGGAAATATGGGACATGAACGAACCTTTTCGAAAAAGTTGTACATTTACGACACCACCGGAGTTAGCCCTCCGGGAACCACCTGGTGGTTTCTAGACGCTATTTGCTTATAAATAAATCATTTTCAAATACCTACAAAGTACTTTTGAACATAAAATTATGATTGAGAAAGAATGACAGATGTCAAAAATAGAGATCTTCATATCGATTGAGCAACGATTCTTTAGTTCTTACTGAAATCCGCTTCGAGCGCGAGTTATGAATTCTACAAAAAATTACAGACAAGTTTAGTGTCTACAAGAATTTAGTTCACGACTTTGGTATAAAACATTATTTACGTTATGTCAGGAACACGTTTAAAAAGGGTTAAGAGCGATCCTGATAAAACTTTTGCCAAGAAAAGAGTTGAGTTTATTAAAAAATACATTTTATTTGATATTCTATATTTTAAGTTATAATAATGCTTTTTATTTGTTAAAATAGAAACTCTAAATAAATTTTTTTAAGGTTAGAAGGATTGAGAGTGATGATGAATGTTCCTCCAATAGCAAGGAGGCCGACAAAAAATTTGACTTTTTGTCTCCAGAGAAAGAGCGGGTACGAGAATAATTAAAGAATTTTATTTTTATGACGATTATATTAAACGAAAAAAATTTTACAGTTTTTAAAAAATTTGGTTATTGAGTTGAGGCATGAAGTACCACCGCAGCACCAGGTCGAAAAACGACCTGGTTCGCGAGCTCCTTCTGCTCAGGAAAAAGATGAATTTAGGGAGTACGAGCCCTGTTTGAAGAAAGGCTCTTTCAGCCGAGAGGAGGATGAAAAAATTAGGAAGAATTGGAATGCCTTTTGTGAGGTATATCTTTAAAAATATATTATTTCATTTTTCTTTTAATATTCGTATTAGTATTGAAGAATTTTCATATTTTTTTCACTTGTCAGGAACATAACTGGAATTCTTTCGAGCCAGAGCCCTTCTTGTTTCATAGACACAAATATCATTACTATATTCCAAAAATAGAGGAGAGAAAAAAATTTGTACAGTTTCTAGCGGATGGCTTGCCCCAGAGATCCTTGTACAGTGTTTTACACAGATTTCGAAATTTATTCGAACCTCACAAAACAGACAAGTGAGTATTTTATTCGAATTCCTCTTTAATTTGTTTTTCATAAAACAATGAAAAAAATATATCTCTCTAGGTACAAACACGAAGAGGACATTTATATAATGGAGCATTTAGAAAACAATAAGAATGTCGATGATTTGCGAAAATTTGCGGATCTTGCCAAGGCTTTAAACAGGACTCGAGCTTCCGTTTGGCGGCGTTACAGATTGTTGAAGAAAAAACAACGGGAGGACGATAGCGATTGATTTACGTTAAAATGTTTTAGCGAGAGTTCAGTGTAAATAACATTCACCAACGTCATTTTCATGGAAAGGATTATGAAAAAATTGTATATTTTTCTGCTTAAACTTTTACAATATACACAAATATTGTTCAAGCGTGTTTATTAAAAAAATGCATACATTTATATTTACTACCACAGTATCAAAGAGTCCTACTTTTAGAGACTATACATCACCAACGGTGCCTTTTAAAGATGTCTGGGAGATGCGATTCATTCTAAAGCTCAATTAAAAAAAAATTAAATTGAATTATAAAATAGAGACACTACTTACGTAAAATATTTCAATTTTTACAACTGTATTTCGAAACAATGCTCAATAATTGCTCAGCATTGTAAAAATGTATAAAACATATTATTATGAAATAAAAATCATTTTTTAGATGAATCGTTTAATGTTTTTACGTACTAATTTTACCAGTAATTTAAACGTAAAAAACCATTTGAATGTACGAATCGCGCTAGAACTTCTTCATAAAAAGAACAGCTCCCATACATCCTTAATCACGATTGAATAACTACTAACTCGTTAACTTTTCGGAAATCTTGCGCGATTCGATTGACTCGCGATCTTTTAATTCTTCACGGCTCCAGCTCTACGCTATATTATTTACATCTTGATCGTACAAAGATTGTCGAGATTCACCAACAATCGATCCAGTCGCTTATTTCTCATCTCAGCAACAAATATTTCACAAAAATGATTAAATTTTGATTATTCTAGTGCGCAAATTAAAGCGACTGGATCCGAAGTCGTCGCGACAATGTCCTCGTACCATTATTGACTGAAAAATTGTTCCACTATCCAGCTACACAACACGGATCTGTCACCACGCGTGACGGATCAGTGAAATATATCTCATTTGTATGATACACGCGAATCCATGAATTTTTTTTTCGTGGGGTGAGAAAAAAAAGAGAGTAACACGATTGAAAATGTAAAATCTCGTCTCCAACGAGAGGACCAAAAATCTCTAAACCTAACTCAGGATTACGAGTAATCGTTAATGTTTACGAACGATAATCAGTCTCTTCCAAACTTCGAAGCGGATTAGAGCAATAAAAATCTATCGAAAAAAATGATTTCTTCATGTGTATACGAGTGTAAAAAAAGCTGCCTGGCTTATATACAAAAATGAATTCTTTCCGAAGCTTCTACGCTCCTGGCGAATCTTACAATTAGATAATCTCTACTTATTCTACGTCTCGTCGAAAGTATACGTAAAAGTTGGCAAAACTCTCTCGATCGATCAACGAGAAAATAAAGGATTCACCAATCGTTTGTCTTTTTTACAGTTAGATGATATCTCGTCATTACTCATGGCTGTATTTTACTGTTCGAGGCACTAGTGGGAAAGAGTAGGACAGACGCGTCAAAATAAAGTCACGAACGTACTAATATTTTTTTCGGGATAAAAAGAAAATTATGTAGCACGCCGTTTTGCTATTTACGAAAATACGTTTCATTTGGAAAATGGAATTTTCATGGTTTTTTTTCGAATTTTTCATGCAAAACGAAATGAATTTTTACGTGGGAGAGCTATGTACCGAATAGCAAAACGAGGTGTCACGGGGTACCAAAAATCGAAGAATTAAAAATAATCAGTGAGTACAGTTGGACGGGCACGTCCGAGAAGGATATTTGGATTTCAATACATCTGACCTATTACCGCGAGCGAGCGAACCGCCGTTTGTACATTGTTGACGTGAATGTGATGAGCGACGTTGTGTTCGTCAATGTCGCCGTATTGGACCCTGCAACGTTTCTGATGAGCGAACAGACTCCCGCTGTGGCTGTAAGCAGCCCCGCAGGTTTTACAGACGTACGGTTTCTCCCCGGAGTGCGTGTACGTGTGTTCCTTGAGCGTGCTCAATCTCTTGAAGGCTTTTCCGCAAGTTTTGCACAAATAATTGGCCTCGCCGGTGTGTCTCGTGAGGTGACGCCGAAAGGCCGAGCTCACGGCGAAAGCTGCGCTGCACACGTGGCAAACGAAGGGTTTGTCACCGGTGTGAATTCTAATATGATTCGCGAGGCTCGTCGTCGTCGTGAAGCCGCTGTTGCAGATTTTACAGACATGTGGCTTTACCCCCGTGTGAGTTCTCATGTGGTAAGTCAGGGAGGAATTGCTCGGGTAAACTTTGCTGCAGATGTGACAGAGATACTCGCGCTGGACCTTCTCCTTCGGCTTGTTGTGAGTTTTCAGGTGCAAACTCAGACGAGCCTGGCTCGCGCATACCTTCTTACAAATTTCGCAAGTAACCGGCTCGGCTTTCGGCTTGTGCATCGAGACGTGCCTCCTCAGGCCCTTCTTCGTCGCCATCACTTTGTCGCAGTGCTGGCACTTGTACTCGCCGAGGCCGTCGTCCTCGCTCTCCTCCTTCGACGACTTGGACGTCTCGGTTCTCGCGCCCTGGACGCTTGCGGAATTCGAAAAGTTGTCGTCGTCGTCGTCCGAGTCGAACAGCTTGTTGTCGTCGACGAGATTGTCGAGCAATCCGTGACCGTGCTTCTCCGCGTGTTTCTTCAGCGTGTCAGGCCTGAAGAACCACTTTTTGCACACGGTGCACGAGTACTTTTTCTCACCGTGCACGAGACTGTGCCTCTTGAGATTTTTCAAGGAGGAACAGAATTGGTTGCAGGCCTCGCACTTGTAAATTCCCGGAGCGTTCTCGAACTCGTCGATCTCGTTACCAGCGAGCGGCGCTTCGTCGTCGGTCTCCGGTTCGCTTCTGTCGTTCTTCGTCTCCGCTTTGACCCTCGAAACATTCGTCTCGCACGCCTTCGAGCCCTCGTCGTCCGTCTTCTCCTCGTGCGCCTTCAGGTGCCGCTTCAGACTCGGCAGCTTGGAAAAACTTGCGTGACACGTCTGACAAGCGTGTGGCTTCGTCTCGTGTATTTTCCGATGATTCTCCATGTTTTTCAACTTGAAGTAAAGCTTGTGGCACACGGGACACTTGTGACTCTTTTCGTGCCATTGTACGTGATTTTTCAAGCCATTCTGCGTCATGTAACGTTTCTGGCAAACGTCGCATTTGTACCTGGCTCTCGATTGATCGTCGTTCGGCGTCGAGTCCAAGTATTCGTCCTCGTCCAACTCGTCCTCGCTGTACGAGGCCGATTTGACTCTTCTCGACGACGTGCGTTTTTTCATCGAAACTTCTTCCTGCGTTTCCTGCTGCTGTTGCTGTTCGTGTTGCTGCTGGGATTCTTGTTGCTGCCTCAAAATTTCTTCCTGCTGCTGCTGTTCCTCGAACTCGTCGTCGTCGTCGTCGTCATCGTCGACGTCCATCGCGGTCTCGTCCAGTATCTGCTGGTTAAGATATTCCTCCTCGATTCCCTGATCGTTGCACTTGTCGCTGTTCTCCTTGACGATCAATTGCTGCGTTTCCAACTGACCGTTCGCGTTAACCGTCATCAGCGTCGTCGTCGTCGTTATCTCCGTCTGAACAATCGGACAATCGACCGGATGCGAAGGCTCGACAGCCGCTAGGATCGTCGCATCCTTCTCCGTGATCTCCTTCGCACCCTCGAATCCGATGTTGCAGAGAAAAAGCTTCTCGTCCTGACAGACGATCGGGTGCTCCTCCGTGTCCGCCTCTACCTGCGTTTCCGCCGCGTAAGCATCGATTGCGTTCACGTAATCCTGCGAATTCGACGCTTGTAACTCTTCTTTCACGTAATACGTCGATGCTGGGCTCGGCATCTTTCTCGTCAGTATTATACGAGTCTGCGGCTCAGTCTGCGTATAAGAATCCTGGTACAATAGGACCTCGGTCAGCTACGAGCAGCAGCGACTTTTGCGTCGAAAGAATACCGAATTTTTCTTCAAAATCATCATAAAAGCATCTAATTTTTCAACACAGTCTGTAGATTTTTACAAAGATAGATAAACTGTTAAAAATGGCTAGTGAAAATTGTTTATCTTTTCATCTAGCTCGTAATAACGTTTATAAAGTGACAAAGAATTTTATCATTCAGCTTTTAAGAAATTACTTTAAGCTTAAATATTTCGATAATCGTTTTCAACATTCTTTCGACACAAGGATGTCCGAATTACTGACTTTTTGCGTAGATAAACGTATACTCACTGTAATGTTTGTACCAGTGGGTTTGTCGTAGAGAAGTCTCAAGCGAGCGTCCGACTGCTGACACTGTTGCCGAAATTCGTGCGCTATGCTCGCCTTGTAGATGCAAACGTTGCAAATCAAGGAAGGGAACCCGTCGTTCTCGTGAATCTCGATCGAGCCGCATACTTGTATTTTTTGCGGCAAGCCCGAAAATTCGTCGACCTCTTGCTCGGTACAGAATATGGGTGACAAGTTGGTACCCTCTATCAAGCATATTCTGCACACTCTGTCTATGTTCAGAGGTGGATTAAAATACGTTGCGTTCAGAGCCATTCTTCGAAACAATTTTGCAACAAGCTCTCCCAAATATCTGTAAATTAAACAAGATTCAATGAATCAGCCAAAAATGTACATTTCAACATTCAATCATTTCTACTTTTTTGAAATAATTTATAAATTATTTTATAAAAATGTAAATTTCAACGTTCAATCATTTCTACTTTCTTGAAACAATTTATAAATTATTTATCACAAATATGATGCATCAAAAGCAATTATAAAATTAATGGTGTATCTTTTTAATGCAAATGATGAAAGCTGTGATATTTTTTGTTCAATCATCCGTTTGATACCAAAAAAATTCTATTGAATTTTTCTTTATTGTAAAAATAAAAAAAATGATCAAACCGTTGAGTATTTTGGTTTCTGCTCTTTCATGCCACAATCAGTATTCCGCCAATCGTACACTCAATGCCATCTGCTCCTGAGGCCTGTAGAATGAGATTAAAAATTAGTATCCGTTTAAGTAGGAAAAAAAAAAATTTTTGGAGCATTATTAAAAAATTCAAATGACTGTAAACAATAAAGTAGGGAAAATTAAGAACACTTCTTGGACTGGTGCAAGAAGATGAGCGCTTGAAAAAAAAATTGAACGAATTGAATTAAATAAGATCGAATAATTATCAACCTTGAAAAAACAGTTGCTGCAGCACGTTCGATCTCTTCTCGGCTCGACAATAGCAGCGATATTGAGATTTGACGTTAAAACCACGAGAAACATTTGTTTTTTATTTTTCGAAAGATTCACACGCTCGATGCGAGCCGTGTAAATTTTTACGATTTTTCAAGCTCATTAACAAAGGGATTTCGAGTGTATTTTGGAGCGTCGGTCGTGAGGCTCTCGTGTCATAGTTCTGCCTCGTTTGGGACAAAATCGGTACAAGAAAATCGTCGCAGGTCCGTTCCTCCTTCCGCGAGATCTACCTCAGAGGACAGACAAATTCATAGTTTTGTTTTTTGTTATTCGTTTCGTCACTAATCCACGATCGACCGCCCAAGTTGAGAACAACTTTTATTTTATAACCCAGTGACTGATCTCCCGTATCGAGACGCACATCGGGGGACAATCGTGAGAACAGAGAACGACTGTCGATCCGGGACTGCGAAAAAATCCAGATAGGCAAATTACAAGCAACATTTCCGACTTCCGGAAGTATAATATGTTTGACGAGTTTGACAAAATTGTCGCGAGAGATCGCTACTGTCGATTTCCAGTGCCGCGACCGCCTCGGGCCGGTCAGCCAATCGAATCATATCGCGCCAATCGGCCAGGCTCCCATTGGCCCGTATTTTTCATGAACATGAATTTGTGAACGCGCGCGGGTCTCTCGCGCTTCTTCCGAGTTTACGAACCCCGCGAAATATTTTTTCAATACAGATTGCCGGAGGCTTATAAACAAGTGTTCTTGCTGGGGGAGAGAGATCCCTGGAGAATCGCGAATTAACTCTTTTCATCGGTGTTTCGAGTCTCTAAAAAATGTCGGTCGTCGAAGAGAAGCGGCTTCCGTATCGCGAGCAAAGCGAATGGAAAAACTCGTGAAGCAGCGCATCGAGTGTGTGACAGGCCCGCGCGAAGTGTGTCGTTTTTGGCGGGGCGACTGTCGAATCTGCTCAGCGTGTGCGCGGAGAGAAGTCTGTCTCGGCGAGCGTGACGATTTCGAGCGATGATCGTAAAGGACTGAACCGGTAAGTTTACAAAATAGCCTTTCGTCGACCGTACGAAAAAAACCCCTCGAATTCTAACCTGCAAGGATCGCGAACGAATTTCCGTAGCGTTCTCGAACGTCGGAACTCGGACTCGAGCCTTACGAGACAATTTTTCAATCCAATTAATCGTGATTGACGAACAGAGATAGTAATTTTAGAATAAATATCGAGTTGGGTAAAAAAGCGTTGATGAAACGCGACAAGTCGAGGGGAAAAAACGGGATGATCGCGGGGACGGCGATGGCGCTAGTGTCGCCGTAGCGTTGGTAGAGGGCGGAGCTTATCCACAAGTACGGGAATAGTGGGGTCGGGGAGGAGGGGAGGGGGCAATGCATCATGGGAAATATTAGCAATGAGCGCAAGCGCACAACAGTTTACAGTTGGAGCTTGGAAGAAAATGGCGTCAGCTAAGTTTCTCGAGGAAGCTCTGAGCACGGACGTCGACGAATCGGCGGTAAACGCTATAGTTGGCTCGCTCGAGACGCAATTGGTAACGTCGAGCCCCGTTACGGGTATAAATACGAGCGGTACGATAGTAAATAGTCATCAGAACAATCAATTGACAGGCAACGGTATATCGAACGGGGGCACCATTACCGCTGTACAACAGCAGCAGCAGCAACTTAAACATGGTGTTGCGAACGGTGGCGGTGCCACCTCTGTGAATTCACTAATGAATCAAGATCTAACCAAGTCAATAATAACGACAAGTTCACTCGTGCCCGTAAATGTAGTTACGCCGAACGCCATAACTCAGCATACCAGCAACCAACAACAATCACAACAACAGCAGCAACAGCCACAGCAACAACAACAACAGCAGCAGCAGCAGCAACAACAACAACCACAACAATCGTCACAACAACAGCAAACGCAAGGACACAATACTCTTGTGGCGACAACGACGTATGTGAATCAGAGCACCAATCAGACAACGATTCCATCGTCGGTAGCCAGTCTGTCAAAGCCGCACGAATCCGTGAAGATAATCTACCCGTCGAGCGGCCAGGTCATATCCGCTGGTGTAGTTAACAACAAAATATCGTTTCCTGCTCAAACCGTAGCGCAATTACCAAATGGAACTCTAGGCGTTGTTACCACTCAGACCAACGTTCTTCAGACGACGTCCAACGTTGTCAGCAACGTCGGCTCGGGCACGCAGACAGCGTGTCAGACTCTAGGAACCAATAAACAGAGCGGTACGGCGCTGGTTATAAAAACTAGCTTAGCTCAAGGCGGTATGGTCTCCGTACCTATGTCCGTTCCGGTTTCGGTGGCTGCCAACGTCGCGAATACGACTCCGCACTCCAATCTCCAGAACAAGGGTGGCATGGCGTCCACCATTGTTCAGAGCAACGTTCAGATACTGAACGTCAACGCCATGAGGCCGGGGACACCGGTCGCCACTCAGCAGGGAGGCAAACAGGTGGCTCCCAGAGTCGTCATCGGCCCTCACATTGTCGGAGCGAGACCAGGAGGCCCAGGGGTAAATATTACTTTTCAATAAATTCCAATGATTCCTCACGTACAACCTTTGTCATGGAGAACAATTTTTTTGATCGATTTTCAAACATTTTTCAGCAAATAACCGTTCAAGCCCTTCACGGCCTTCAACCTGGCGCGCACGGACATTTACTCGTGAAGACGGAAAATGGCCAATACCAGTTGTTGAGAGTCGGACCGACGCCGACTGCCGGAACGCCCGCCGGCGCGGCCGTCACGCCGAACAGTATCGGCGGTAACACGGTCGTTGCTCAGAACGCTGGCACGACGACGACCTATCGTCTTGCCTCGGTGCCGGCAGTAAGTAGGCTCAACACACAGTTCACTGGCCCATCACTCGCCACCCTAAGAAAACCCGTTCAGGTGACGCACTCTAATACCTCCTACGAAGACTCTCGATGTAGTTGATTTTTTGGTAGAGTTTTTCAACATTTTTTCCTCTTCTTCTCAATCTTATTTTTTGAATGGTTTTTTTTTCTTTTTTTTTTGTTTTCTTTTTTTTTGTTTGTTTCCGCTGGTACGTCGTATTGAGTTTTATTGGAATGCTATTGTCAGAATTACATCTAATTTCGTTTTGTCTTTTTTCTTTTTTTTTTTCTTTATTATTGGGTGTTCTCTGTGTAGAAAGCTGAATTCGGATATCGTTTAAATGTTATTGTTTTGCAAATCGTCAGCTTCTGGGATTGCGATTTTTCGACGTGGGCATTATTTTTCGCATGGAGAATGTTTTTTTTTTCTTTTTTGTTCGAGGCGAAAAAAAGTATTCGATCGGGGTTCGAGAAAGAGAGAGCATGCGAAATTTTTCTGAACGCGGCGAGACAAAAATTGGCGCTACCGGGCGACGGTGGCGCTCGTAGCAGCGACGCTCGCTACGAAATACTATGTGATCACATCGACCTTGGCTTCTGTGCAAAAGATCAAGAGTTCGATTTTTCACGCCCTGATATTGACGAATGCGAGAGGAAGACGCGAACATTTTTTTCTCCGTTATCGGCTTTATCACGATGGTTTTCTTTTCTCAAAGAGCGGCTCCGTCCACGTTCTCTCAGTCGATGTTTGCATCAGCGACCGCTCGTGCCGCCAGTTTATTTTTCGCCTCGTGCGTTTCTTATGTAGATTTTTGACAGAATATCTATCTTTTCTTGCATGCGACAATGAATAGCAAGGGCAAATTATTGAAAGGTGTCTAAATCGTGTCGCGCACTTCCGATCATTTCGCCATCAATGACAATAACATTTCAATAAAAGAAAAAAAGTAAACTGCCAAACGATCAGAGTCTTTTTAAACAAGGTAAAAAAGTGCGTCTGAGAAAAAAAAATAAAAGAATTCAAGATAAAATACGTTCATCGGTTCGGGCAGTCGTCTTTCATGATTTTTGCCTTTTTCAAACTGGCATGAACACTCTTTGAGACCTGCGGTTCTGTTGCTCGAAGTAGTCGCGAGCGAGGAAAGGGCTTCGAAGTTTAATGAGAAAAACGAATTTTATTTCAGACGGTAGCAGCGGCGAATGTATCGACACCGGCTGTCGTGGCGACGCCGGCGACAGTCACGGCGACTCCGACGACAACCGTGACGCCTCCGACGACCGCGGTCCAACTCGTTCACACGCAGCCTGCACAGGTAAAAAATGAACCAATCAAATATTAAAAAAAAAGGTCAGACTTTAAGAAAATTTTAGCAATAGATATCCACTGGAAAAAATTGTAGAAAATTTTAGCAATAGATATCCACTGAAAAAAATTGTACACAAAATTTAGCGAACATTTAGCATTTATCGATTTTACGATATTTTAAAACAGATTGTGAATAAAATATTGTTTTTATTTTTCAGCGTCAAACCACAGATAATACCAAAGAAAAGTGTCGTAGATTCTTAGCAAACTTATTAGAGTTGTCTAGTCGGGAACCTAGGGCAGTGGAACGAAACGTTCGGACGTTGATACAAGAGCTAATTGATACGAAAGTTGAGGCCGATGAGTTTTGTGACAGGCTCGAAAAATTGCTGAACGCATCGCCGCAGCCATGCCTCATTGGCTTCTTGAAGAAGAGCTTGCCACTGTTGCGACAATCACTCGTTACGAAGGAATTGATTATCGAGGGTATCAAACCGCCTCCTGCCAACGTTGTTTTTTCCATAGCGTCTGCTACCCCGACAATACAACAGGTAATTTATCGAATTTTTTAAAAGATTATGTTATTAGATTAGATTACAGAGATTAGAAAGATTACGTTATTATGTTATTTCATTTGCACGATATTTCTAAAATAATGAGAATAACGAATTTAATAACGAATTTATTTCTTAATGATTATTTATTTATTTTTTCCGAAACAGAATCAGCTGAGGCCCACCGTCGCGGTTGCACCGACGCAAATTCCTGTAACTCCAACGAGTACGGTACAGACGCCGGTGAGAGTGATGGCACCGCCCGTCGCGGCAACACCAACCGTCGTGCGTCCACCTCAGCCTGTTCAACAGAGACTGGTAATATACGATATAATAGATCGTTAAGGTAGTACAACCGTAAAGCCGTGTTGAGACAGATTTTCTTAAACATTTGCACAGATCTTCTTTAATATTATACGAAAACGCGTGTCTAATTTTACAAAGCTTCACCATCTAGAAATCAAGATATACATTGAAAGTTGTTGCTTTTTCGAATCTTCCATAAGAGCCCATGATAAAAGTAGCAATTTTTAAAATTTAATATCGAAATAATTACACGGTTAAACCTTTTTAAATTTTGCAAACACTTTAATACAATGCTGACGAAGATCTGTGCTATTTTTGAATAAATTCTGTCTCAAGAAATTTCAACTGATGATTTTACATCAAGTTAACACATAAGGTCAAACTTTTGAATAGGCTGTCTCGGCTGTACTACCTTAAAAAAATGTAATACATAATTTGCGAATGGTGACTGAACGTTGAAAAAAAAGAATGTTTCGAAACAGGTTCGACCTGTGACGACGATAGTCCGTACTCCGGGAGCTTACGGGATAAAGTCGACGGTCGCGATCGCTGGCGTGAGACCATCGACGCCGCATATACAGCATAAAGTAGCGGCGGCCGCGCCGGTGAGTCCGTCGGTCACCGTGGCCTCGACGCCGTCGCCGGTTTCGGTGCAAGTTCCAACCTCCGCTCCGGCGTCCGCACCGGTAACAACACTGCCACCTCCACCGGTCGCAACGCCGGTAACGACGATCGTCGTAACGACGACGACCACAGCCCCGGTCGTCACGAAAACGGCGACGACGACCCAGAGCAAAACAGCGGTCAGCACCGCCTCTACCGTAAACAAAACCAGCGTGCCTTCTCTCGTACCAAAACCAACAGCTAAGGAAAAGGAGAAAAAGACTTTCTCGTCGGCAGGATACACGTAAATATATTGCATTTTTAAAGATAATTTTGTTATCGAATATGATACACGTAAATATATTGCATTTTTAAAAATAATTTTGTTATCGAATATGACTATTCTCTGAGGTGGTTGGTCTGTGACTGTCAAATCCCAAAGTTTCTCCTGTTTTGATAACGATTTTATGACGTTTACGTAGTGATTTGCCAGATTGAGTTTATTAAGGAAAGTTTTTGCAAATTTATTAAAGAACAACATACTCTGGATTCAGGGTTATTCAAGGGTAGAAATACTAGATATACTTTTTTAAGCTAATTGTTATCGAATATGACTATTCTCTGAGGTGGTTGGTCTGTGATTGTCAAATCCAAAAGTTTCTCCTGTTTTGATAAAGTTTTTCTGACGTTTACGCAGTGATTTGCGAGATTGAGTTTATTAAGGAAAGTTTTTGCAAATTTATTAGAGAATAACGTACTCTGAATTCAAGGTATCCAAGGTCGGAAATACTAGATATATTTGGTGTATAATTAACAAATTTTTTACGATTGATTTTTTTAAAAATTAAACAAAGTTTCTTCTATGTTATATAAAACTCTCTGCAAAATTTTAAGAGCTTTCATCGTCTGGAATTCGAGATATTTATTGTTGAAAATTGTAGTTCAAACAAGCGCTCTTATGGAGAGTGTTCGAAAAAATGCGATATTTGTCATTAAATGTTTCAACTTCCGTACGGTGAAACCTTCTAAAATTTGATACACATATGTATATGACGTTGAAGAAAGTTTATGCAAAATTTTAACGAAATCTATCGACGCTTATTTTACAGACCAACCACCTTGAGGGGGGGTTATGCTGGCATTTACTAGTCAATTGACGACCAACTAAAAGTTTCTCATTACCATTCACCTAATAATCTAGGCGCTTGATTCTTAAATATTTTCAATAAAGAAATTACATGCATTATTTGATGGTTACAACTCGATAAATTGGAAACACAATTCGTAAAAAATTTTTCTTCTAAAATGAAAATTACGTGTTCTAATTGTGAACTCGATTTTTGCTTTTAATCTTCAATTAAACATTTTTATTAATTACTTGCAGGGGCGACGATGACATAAACGATGTTGCGGCGATGGGTGGTGTTAACCTTGCCGAGGAATCTCAAAGAATTCTTGGTTCGACAGAGTTCGTTGGTACACAAATCAGGTCGTGCAAAGACGAGATCTTCTTACATTTATCTCCACTGCAACAGAGGATTAAACAAATAGGTGAGCTATGTTTTTCTCGCAACGAAGGATCGCAAAAATACCATTTCTAATCACGACTTTTGATTGTGTTTCGCAGTATCTAATTACGGATTGGAAGAGCCGAATCAAGAAGTCGCCGCGTTGATATCTCACGCGACGCAAGAGAGGTTAAAGAATCTAGTAGAAAAACTCGCAGTCATAGCTGAACATAGAATAGACCTTATAAAGGTAATTTCTCTTATTTTTCTTTAAGTACTTTAATATAAATATTATACTCACTTTCTGATGCATTAATTATTAATGTTTGTTGAAAAAAAAACAGGTGGATCCCAGGTACGAGGTGACACAGGACGTCAGAGCACAGCTCAAATTTCTCGAAGAACTGGACAGGGCGGAACGACGAAGGCACGAAGAGCAAGAGCGAGAGCTTCTCCTCAGGGCGGCGAAGAGTCGCACGAAAACGGAAGATCCGGAACAGGCGAAGCTCAAGGCGAAGGCTAAAGAGGTATGAGCAATCTTATATTTTTTTAAATATATATTTACATACATTCTTTTTAAATTAACAAGTTGAAGAAATTAGGTGACGGGCTAGTAGATAATTTTAGAAATAGTTAGGATAATGCTTTTGAGATGGGTAAAAATAGATAATTTTTCAATTGAAACGTCAAGATGCAACGTGCTGAGATGGAAGAGTTGAGGCAACGGGAGGCGAATTTAACGGCGCTGCAGGCGATAGGGCCGCGAAAAAAGCCGAAGTTGGATGTGGCAGGGTCGTCGACGAGTCAACTGAGTCCTAGCGGAACGAACGCGACGCCGTCGGGGTTGAGCCGGCCAATGCCGATAAGGCCGCGTCTGAAGCGCGTTAACTTTCGGGATCTGTTGTTCCTCCTCGAGCAGGAGAAAGAAACTTGTAGAAGCACGACTCTGTACAAATCGTACTTGAAGTGATGTTCTGTGAAGGGCAGGAACGCGAGTGACCCGCCCGACAGCAAAAGGCGCCCTACTTGCACGGTCTTGCGTGAGCTGGCCTCCTCGACGGACGACTGTCGATTCGAAGCGACGAACGAGTCACACCTCGATTTATCGATCCTCATTGTCGCGTACGTACAATGAACGAGCCAACTGGCGAACAGCCGGATCCAAATACCGAGCGAGCGACGAGAGCTCGGACGCGACTCTGACGAGGATTCTCGTTGTCGAGAATACTCCAAAAAGCAATGACTGAAGGGGAGAGAGAAAGGCGAGAGAGAGAGAGAGAGAGCGAGAGCGTGAGAGAGAGAGAGAGATAATTTTTTTTAGATGTGTAACATAAATAGATCAATCTTTATTTTTCAAATACCGATGAGAATCGTTGAGAGGAGGAAATAAGGTCGTTTGTGAATTCGAGACCCTGTCATCCCCCCCCCCCCAAGCATGTGTATGAGCACATGAATCTTCGTTCTGTCCAATTTCTTTCCCTTCTGACGAGATTTACTTCTTTTTTTTTCTTATTATTTACAGTTTAGTTTGATCGGGAATCTAATTCTATTTGATCTATGTTCTCGAGAATAAATGTGCAAAAATACACAAGAGAAATAAATTACTGAGTAAGTGAGTGAGAGAATGTCGCGAGAGTGAGAGAGAGAGAGAGAAAAAAAAAGATGAAGTGAGAGAAAGATATTGAAAAGATGAGATAATTGTACATTATGTCACAACCTATGTATATTCTTGCTGCATTATTATACTTGACCTATACTTTTGGACACTGTAGCGATAGTGTAATGTAATATATATACATATTATATATATATAAAATAAGAGATAAGTTACGAAGAGATGGAAAAAGGTGGATTCTGTTTTTCTTGTTCGTTTTTATTCATTTTTTCTTCTCTTTTCTTTTTACGTTCGTTAAATAATAGTGAAATCGTATTTTTGCAAATAATTATTGAAGTAACTAACGAGTATAAATATACCTTGAGCGCACTGTCCAAAAAGTATGGAATAATTTGTACAATACGATTATTACACGTAAATACTAAAAAAAAAACGATGAAAACACAGAATAAAATCCGAAGTAACGAGTAAGGTTAAATGAAGGAAAAATAATAAGAATAAAGAATAGGTGATAATTTCCATGTTGGTACAACAGAATATATAGGCAGCTCGATTATTCTCCACCATAAGATGGAATTGTTATCAGTATATTATGTTGTAATCTACATTTTCAGTGTTTATAAAAAAGAAAAAAAAACATGAAAAACGGCTGTTTCGATTTTTTTTTTGTATAACTGGAGGAAAAATCGCAAAAATCTTGAGTAAATGACTTTTTTTGTTTCATTAAAGTTTAATTGATGGATTCGTTTCGTGAGTTCGCGTACCTGATTTGCGATCGAAAAGAATCGAAGATCGAAACGACGAGATTGTTCCGCGCTGAATTTCTTCCCGATTACATTTACGATGGTGTTCAAAAAAAAATATATATATATTCGAAAAAATTCTATTTACCAAAATGAATAATTATTTAGGCCTTTTCTTAACTTGTTTGCTATTTTTTCAATAAAAAAAAATCGTACGAAATGTTTGGGTCTACGAATCTCTTGCTTTTTTTCCGAACTCGAAATTTTGTTTCGGAGCGTCGAAAAGTTCCGGAGAGGATTTCTTATCTTTGATATCGAGAGAGTCGAGAGAGCTGTAACGTAATTCCTGTGTAAATAAATAACTGATAACGACGATAACGATGCTGACGGTCGTTGGTTCGTTTCTGCAAGGAAGGAAAGAGCGTTCTTTGATTTTCGCGAGATCTAGATGTGTCCCTACTGCCATTAATTACGATATCGAAAAACAAAAGTATAATTATCAAGTGTGAGGTATCGAAGATAAAAATTTTGAAGGAATAACACCTAAAAGGAGAATAAAAAAGAAAAAAAACGAACGAATAGGTCGCCGATTTGGTAATGGCATGATATTTTTACAAATTGTACGAATTCTAAGCACCAGCTCGAGAGAAAGAAATAAAGATGCGAAGAAACCGTTTAATCCTCCCTCAAGTTTGAATATTAAAAAAAAAAATAAATAAAAATGAAGGAGGTACTTGCACGATCATTGAGTCACTTGAGAAACTCTTGAAATAATTTCGTTGGCAAGACGACGACGTCGGATTGACAGTACTTGACAATAATATTCATTAAATCATATTTCGAATTGCATGCAAGTCTTCAAATAATCATTTAATTAATAATTTATTGAAAACAATCAGTAAATCGATGTAAATATTTTTACAGCTTTACGAAAAAAAAATTCACATTGAAACGTCAAAGGTTTATGCAGATTTTTAACGCAATTGCAAACAAATTATATTAAATTTTAAAACTCATTGAAAACCATCAGTAAATCGCTGTAAATATTTTTACAGCTTTACAAAAAAAAAATTCACATTG